>OVBE01007280.1:0-18683 GCA_900406425.1 Iberis pinnata
CAGCAAGGTTGTCAATTAGCTTATAGGCTTCATTCACGGGTTTAGTCATGAAATCGTCGTTGCTATCTGTGTCGAGAGAGAGTTGATTTTTCATATCTATGACTCTATAAAAAGTGTTGAGGAGATTCAACTCAGAAAATCCGTGATGGGGACAATCTCGAAGGTACTCTTTAAACTTGTCCCATGCTTCATAAAAGGATTCCACCGGTCCTTGCTGAAATTGAGAGATCTTGCTTCTAAAATTATTAGTTCTGGTGGAGGTGTAGAAGTGATTTAGAAATTTGGCTTTACACTCATCCCAAGTCTCTATTGAGTTAGCGGGCAACGACTTAAGCCACCTGAGAGCTCTATCAGTTAGAGAATGATTGAAGAGCTTACAATGCATGAAGTCTTTAGAGACTCCAAGCTGAGTTGTACTTCAAATGTCTTCAAAAATATCGATATGATCTATAGGGTGCTCAGTAGATAAACCATGAAACTGGTTTTGCCTTAGCTACTGGATGAGCTGAAACGGGAACTTGTAATCATGTCTCTACGGTTGTCTAGGGTGGAAAGCATTCATGTAGACTAAGAAAGCTTCAGGGTTGTTGAAATCGCCAACTAGTACCCTGTTTTGATGAGGTAGGCGGTTTTGATTCAATCCTGGTGGATCCTACTCACCATTATCCCCATTACCATCGCCTAGATTGGCGTTTCTAGCTCCTCGGTTTGCATCTCCTTCTAGATGTATCGGTGGCACTTAATTGTCGTCTCCTCCTTGTTGGTTGAGTGCCAACTGCCTTATCTGTTCCAATCCTGGAGGGTTTTGGGCATTTGGAACTACGGGAATGATCGGATTCTTAATAACGTTTTCAACGATCGTTGTGGATGAACTCGCGCTTCTTTGAGACTTCCGGTTTGAGCGTTCTAGTCTTGCGAGTTTTTCGTTTGTGAGGTTGAACAACTTAGATGATTTTTCATATCTCCAGGTCATGCACCTTCAAAACAAAAACAAGAAGAAATAACGAGATTAGTACTTAAAATAAAAATCGTAGACGAGACTTTAAGTAGAACTTAAAAGGCCTTGTGTTGGTCCCCGGAAACGGCGACAAAAATCTCATAGGTTCAAGTTTTAATTTCTAAAACTACACTACATAGAACATATATTTGTAGTATAGTAAAGGATCGAATCCCACAACGACCAGATAGTGCGTCTCTCAATTCTAAAAAATCGATTCTATCTAAGAAGAAAATAAAAGAGAGATTGTTTTCGAACGAATTAAAATTAAAGTGAATAATTAAAAGTGAATGTAAACAACTAAACTAAAACGCTAGGCGATAGGGAAATTCCACAGGTATTCAGGTTTGAAGTTCAGGTTAACAAGCTAGATTAACAAATAAAAATTGTTCTCAACTCAAAAGACGACATTAGACTAATCTCCTCCCGAAGTATTAGATCCCTATTATAGAATTGCTAAGAAATAAAGACTAACTTTCTCTTAAAATCTTAGATCTCTAAACTAGACAATTAAATCATGCAGTGATTACAGATTCGATATGTTCATAATCATCAAAGACAATACTCCTGCAAGAAGAAACACTTATTCATCTAGACTAGGTCAGATTAAATAAACCAAATCCCTTTGTATTTATTAACCTAAAATCATGAACTAGATGATCAAGATAATTCATGCAATGATAACAAATCTAGACTAAGAACCTAACAAATTGAATCCATTAAAGTCAAATCCTAACTATCAAAACCTATTTTCCATGGGAAATCCCTAAAACCTAACAAAGAGACTACTCAGGCATAGCCAAGCAATCAATAATCATACATAGAGAAAGCATATTCAAAAACCAGATTTAATAAAATAAGAGAGTTCATAATTCTTCTCCAAATACAGGTGTCATGATTCGTCTCTCACAGAAAAGCTCTCAAAAGAAAAAAGTAATGAATTGTAATCTTTGTTATGTATTCTTTGTTGTGTATTGTGTTTTACCCTAAGCCTCTAGCTTATATAGAGTTCAAAAAGAATAAAAAGAATGTAAAACCCAATTATAAGTCTTGAGGACGAAAACGTCTTTTTGGAAATCTTCAAGTAATCTCGAGCATATGGATCGATCGATCCAAGTGTGGATCGATCGATCTGACGTCCTTCTTCTTCGCGGATCGATCGATCTAAGTATGTATCTATCGATCCTAATTTTTGTAAGTTTGATAAGCTTAAGGATATATCTGTTTCCACATAGATCGATCTATTTACTCCCTCATGTGCTGCACATGTTTCTTCTGCGAGATAGCTTGACCAGTCTTCAGTAAAATCGTCATAGCTTTTGATTGCCTCGATGGATTGACCTCAAATCGCGTTCATACGAAAGCTAATTCACGTGGCCAGTTTGAATTAAAATCTCAGCTCAATTTAATCATGGAAACATCTTCAAATTTTGATTAACTTTTGACTCTTCTGCTGAACTCTGCTTCTGCATTTGTCAAATCGCATCCATTTTGTTCATAAATCCGCCTTTTTGCTCCATAACGTTCAAAACACCTAGAAACATGAAAATATGCCAAAAACACAAAGAAAATACTCGAATGGTGCTAAGTAGCAAGTATAAATACCCACTGAAAAGCATCAAAATCCAGTGATATCATATAGTATCATGATGGATAACTCACGGGAAACTAGCATGTCCATATTATACCGATAACACTGAGTCCTTCCAGCTGAGTAATGGAAGATAAACAAGCTGGTTTGATTGTCACCAAAGGATTTTTTCCCCTAGTCATTCATTTTGTTGATCTACTACACTATTCATGAAGAAGAGATGTGTTGACGGTCCACCACCTGAATTAGATTGCAGAGAGCTATAAACCCAAATGGAAGATTATGGTGTTGTTATGAAGAATGATGCAAATGTTGGTGGGAATGGACAAATAAATATTGAGTATGCAGGTATAAATCATAATTGACACAAGAAAAGCATATTCTAGGGTTTGTCGTACTGGAGAGATCATTTGTTGAGGCATAACATAGATGTGATGCATATGGGGAAGAAATTCTTTGACAACATAATGAAAACAATTCTAAATGTCCAAGGGAATACCAAAGACGATTTGAAGTCCATATTACACGTGTCAGACATTTTTCTCGTCCTAAGATTCATATCAACGCTGATGGAGCTAAGGCTGAGTTCTTCGAGTGGATTATTCATAGGGTAAAATTCCTTGATGGGTACACTTCTAATATGAGGAATAGTGTTGATATTAGAGAAGGCAAGTTCATTGGAATAAAGAGCCACGATTGTCATGTAGTGATGCAACGCCTTCTTCCATTTGCATTTGAGAATCTCCTGTCGAAAGATGTTCATGAAGCCATTGCAGGTTGATGGTATTTCGACGTTACAGGAAAACATACCAATCATCCTTTGCGACTTGGAGAAGATTTTCCCACCATCATTCTTCGACGTCATGGAACATCTCACGATTCACCTTCCACGTGAAGCATCACTTGGTGAACCGGTCCAATATCAGTGGATGTACCCCTTTGAGAGGTACATGTTCCAATTGAAGAAAAAGGTGACAATCTATGCAGAGCCGAAGGTTCTATTGTAGCACAAAGCATCAATGAAGAAGCTGCAGATTTTGCACAATATTACTTTCCAAGAGATGTTCCGACAAAAATTCGTAGAACAAGTCGACATGACGACGGTGGAGAACATTCCATGTACTCAGCTTATGTTCCAAGCATGTTTCGACAAAACGACTTAGCGGGAAGGATAAGAGTTGCCGACTTACATCCAAGGAGTGGAACCATTTACATATGTGTATCCTTACTAATTGTGAGGATATGCTCGAATATGAAAGGTACAAGTTCAATACTTTAAATAAACTTTTTATTATGCATATAGTTTATATAACGTGTGATTATTTCAAAATTTGTAGGTTATACAAGGAAATTGTCAGTGGTTATTTCCCGGATAAATCTGAACACGAAGTTGAGGCTCAAAAACAAAAAGCATTCATTAAGTGGCTGCAATATTATGTAAGTGGTTAATTTTATTCAATTAGAAGTAATATATTTTGCAAAATTCTAACTTTTAATCTATATGTAAATAAAGGTTGCAGAGGAAACATCTAACGGTTGAACATTTCCAACTTGGTTGCTCGATATCGCAAGAGGGCCAAACAGAACTACTACGTCATACCCGAGGTATTGCACGAGGGGATTCGCTTTCAAGGTTAACGCCTTAAATAGAGATAGGACGACCTTATATCATGGTATATCGTCGTCTTCCGGAGATGTTGTGTAATACGGCATTCTTCAAGAGATATTGGAGGTCCATTACTGTAGGGATGTTGAACTTGAGATGTCTTATCTTTATGTGTGATCTGTTTGATCCAACGGATGGTAGAGGTGTTAAAGTATATAAGTTTTGCGTGACTTCGATCAACTCCCGTAGGAAACTTGGAAAATGCGATCCTTTCATTCTCGCCACACAAGCGGATCATGTATAATCTTGGGTGTTTACTGAATTCATATAAATAGCATAATATATTTTTCTAACATAATACTTACGAATGTTGCAGGTCTCTTACATTACGTACCCACGCATTAGAGCGATCATTGGATAACGGTGACACAAGAAAATCCTCGGCATATGATAGAAGACGTTCTAGAGCGTGAACCACTACAACCATTGGGTCATGGTTCTTTAGCTGAGATTCAGCCTTCTCTAGGCGTCAATCTAGTGGTGTATTTCACAATGTTTGGAGATTTGAACGTCGGTAGACATAACATTGATGATGAGTCTTGTGACGAATTTGAAGATATCAGGATTTTGATCTATCATATTATTCATCGACTTCTGATTATATTTTTATGTTTTTTTATATTTATGAACAATTTTAAATGTATTCCTTTTATCTATATTATGAAATAATATGGTTATGTATATTTGCATTTCTTTAAAAAAAAATACTATTTAGTAGAAATGTACAAAAACGTTACTAGTCAAAATATGTTAAACATATATGTATGTATACGTATATGTATATATTTCATATATATATATATATATATATATATATATATTAAACATACATATATTAAACATATATACATTTATTTATATATATATATATATATATATATATATTGACGGATTCCTGACGAAATTCCAGGATCAATCAGGAATCCATCAGTAAATCCTAACGTATCTTGGAAATCCGTCAGGAATCCATCAGAAAACTCTAATTTAGAGTTTGAATCCCTAAACCCTAAATGAACATACTAACTAATGTTAACAACCATTTTAACATACTAATGAATGAGTTTATTCATGTTTCATACATATAATCAATCTCAAAATTTATGAAAACATGTTTAAATTCAAAAGTGTTTGTAACGATATATGATCCTAAACCCAGAAGTTCGAAAACGCAAGACGTACATTTACGAATTGTCATTTGAATATAATTACAAACACAATATGGACATGAATTCCTAATCATTCATTTAAATGAGTAATACTTATCATTTAAATGAAAACCTTAAACGCTAAATCAAACCGCAAATCATATTTTGTGATTACTGATGGATGTAGGATCATCCGTCAGTAATCCGTCAATATGCCGTCATTAAACACTAATTTTTGGTGCGTTTCAGATTCCCAAAAAATGGAAACATACAAAAATTCAATTTTTTTCATCACTGACAGATTCCTGACGGATATGTCCATCAGAAAATTTAGTATCAGTAACAATCTTCTTCCCCATTATCACGCGAAAAAAGGCGATTTTGGCGATTCTTGAAGTTTTCCGGCGAAGTGTTCACCAAATCATACTTCCAAACTATACAATGGGTGATCCAAGGTAAGTTTGAAGTTTATTAAGTAGATTTAGGGTTGTATGTTTGAATTTGGTATATATGAGATTTTTTGGATTTTTAGAAATTAAGGAAGTTAAGAAAGATTATGGATTGATTTGGATGTTGTTGTGTTTGATTAGGGATTGATTTTTGATTGTGTTGAGTTTAAAATATGGTTTGATATAGGGTTTGATTAGGGTTTGTGTTGACTGTGATTTAGGGTTTGATTAGGGATTGATTTTGGAAAGTAATTTGAGATTGATTTTTGTTTTGTTTTATGTTTTGATAAAAATGTTGCTTTTAAAATTTAGGGTTTATGTTAGGGTTTGATTAGGGATTTATTTTGGAAAGGTTGTAATTTGAGAATGATTTTTGTTATGCTATGTGTTTATATAAAAATGTTGATTTTAGGATTTGATTAAGGTTTAAGGTTAAATTAACAATTATAATTTTAAGAATTAAATTTAAAATTTATTGAAATTTAAATCTTCTAATAATTGTTATTTTTATTATAAATTTTAATTATTATTATAATAATTATATTTATAATTATTAAAATTAAAAATTATACTAATAAGAATTTAAATTAAATTTTATCATTCAAAATTTATTGAAATTTAAATTTTAAATTTAGAATTATTATAAATTTTAATTATTAATATTAAAATTATTTTTTATCATTTTTATAATTAAATGATAAATTTATCATTTTATAATTAAAACTAAAATATTGACTGTATATTTCAGTTCTTATGTTCGATTTAAACATCCGCCGAAGTTCGGCCAGTTGTCCGGACCTTTGACTACGTCCCCGACTGGCATTCGGGTGCCTGAGACGCATGCACCTGAAGGACCTCCGCATCCCCAAGAGCGTATTTCTATAGAGGACCTCCTAGTCTAACTCGGACGGGAGCGATTGTTGCGACTACACCCGTCTGCACGTGATGGCACGACGTGGTTTCTACAGTCGGACAATGGCATCACTAAGTGCATCAAGCGACTGATGCAAGGACTTCTCAAAGTGGCACATCCTACTTTTAGGGAAATGTCACCCGCTGACCAGGAGTACTGGTTTTATTACTTTGCGGTAAGAATTACATAGATTATATCAATTTACCAACAAACTAAAAATATATATAGTTACTAAAATACAACGTTTAAACTTTATGGCTCGAGTACAACTGGGGATCTGAGATGATCTGAGAGGTCCAGAGGGAGTTCTATGTACGAGCGTCCAAGGCGTACATTCATCACGTGTACGCTTGGAAGCATAGTTAGTATGTTGAGGGGAAGAAACATAACATGATGTCTAATAAAGTCTTCTAAGGCTTCCTCAAATATTGGGAGGACGAGAAGACGAAGGGAAAGTCGACGAAGAACAAGCATAAACGGATGAGTCCCGAGATGGCAAGGGGATAACGACTACGAACACCGGCTCGAAGAATGCGGTCACTCGAGCTGATTAGTTGGTATGAAAATATTTTCAATATATCAAACTTAATAACTGAATATTGAATTCTAATTTTATTCTCAATTTTAAAATAGGAGCGTGAGACTGGCCATCGACCCATGCCTATCGAGCTTACGGAGGACATCCACAAGAACAAGAAGACGGTCCAGGTACAAGATCAGGTTGTTTGCGAGGTTATCAAGACGACGAGGCGGCTGATAGAGGTGCGGGAATCTCAGGAGTCCGTTTATAGTGGCGCCCTCCCACTTGATACCCAGTACGGGATTGCGTCTCATGTATGTAATATGTTAATTATATTTATCAATGTTTTAACTTAATGGTTTGTTTCTTGTTTCTTGCATGCTACGAAGGAACATAATGGGCGCATGTTAGTGCTTGGGAACATGGCCTCTTACTGTTTCCTGGGATCTTCTTGATCGAGGGGTCATGGTTGGGAGGACGAGATGAGGCGGAAAGACGCATCTATGGAGGCCATGCAGTAGGAGGTGATTGGGTTGAGGGCCGTGCAAATGGAGAAAGAAGCTCTGATCCAGGCTTGCGTCGAAGCCCAGCTCAAAGCCCAACAAGAGGAGATGTGATATATTATGTTTTTAGTGCATTTTAACTTTTTTTTTGCATTTATTCTAAGTAGATTCATGTGCATATAGGTTAGTTTAGCATGCATTTACATTGCATTTCATTTTCTCAGGTGTTAGAAGTGGAAAAACCGAAAACGCGAATCAAAAGGAACAGAAAGGATTCAAGAAAAGAAGAGGAAACGAGGTATACCGGTTTAGTGTAACGGTTTAGAAAAACCGGTACAAGTGAAGAGGAGTAGCGGTTTAATGTACCGGTTTGGTCAAACCGGTACAACAGAAGAAAATGAGTATCGGTTTCATGTACCAGCCAGGTGCAAACCACATGATATAATCTCAGTTTCCATACGCTAATATCGGGATGGTGTACCGGTTCGGCTAAACCAGTACACAAGACAAAAGTTTGTACCGATTTGGCGTACGGGGTTGGACAAACCGGTATTGGTCTGTGAATTCAACCTTTGACTTTTCCTTTATAGTTTAAACCCATTTTGAATTGGGTTAACCGAGCTATTTTTGGGTTAACCCAATACCTTTTCTAGATTAATATATATGCTCTAAACCTAATTTTGGAGAGACTAAGCTTTATTTTTCTAAGAAAAACTTTGTAAACATTTTGATCTTATGCTTATTTGAGTTTGATTTATTGCTTTTGATTGATTTTGTTCTTCTTAAATGTACTTCTAATCATGATTCAACACATTTCTAGTCTCGGATTTTGTGTTTTCTCAATGATTAGTGAGTAGTTCCTTTATAAGCAAATGGTTAGGTAGATTAGAGTGATTAAGTGATGTAATATGATGTTTAGGATTTGAAACTCTTAAATATTTATGTAGTAGAGGATCTTAGTGCTAGATTTGACTTGATCAATATAATCTAGATCATAGGATGAATAGTGTCCGAAAGATGTTCGATGAAATGCCAGAACCAGTCATTGCATGCTAAATGAGGCCTAACCAATAAATTTGTGTTAGTTAGTTTAGTGGTTTAGCATAGATTAAATTTTAATGTTTCATAATTATGTGAGTATCCAAGAGATTGTCTTAATTACATGATTAGGAAAATGCTTAGTGCCATGAAAACGGATTAGTCTAATTATGGGAATCTTAGACCGAGAATTAGCTTAATAGTTAGTATTGAACATTACGTGATATCATTTGATCACCCAAATCAATAACTTATACCATTTGCTTAGCCTTTTATTGTTAATTTCAAGTTTAATTTTCTGTTGACTTTTGTTAATTATTGTTGACTTTAGAATTGTTGACTTTTTATTGACTTTTTAGTTTATGCATGTTTGAGTGTCTAAAATCAACACATATTAATAGCTTAGACTAGACATGATTCTAATACGACTAGTGAGTTAAGAAAATTACCTGAAATGGATTGATTCTTAAGTGCTATAACGACATAAGTAGACTTGAACATTTTCATGGATAAGTTTGCAAAATCTTGTTTATCAAATTGGTGTCGTTGCCGTTTCAGGATTGATTTTAACCATTAGTTCTCTGAATTTGTTTGGGACTAAGCTCATTTTCTTTTATTTCGCTAATCTCTCTACTTTCTTTTATTTGTGCACTTCATGTGTATGAACCTGAGAAGCAGAGGTCCTACAAATCTTATTCCGATCATTGAGGACATTAGAGCGCTTGAACGCCAAAACACTCGGGAACGAAGAGAAAAGCGTCTTACTCATATTCAAAGATTGAACTTGGAAATGGAAAACACGAATGACAACAATCAGGACAACAATGGTGGTGGCAACAATAATCAACAATGTGGTCGAACCATTGGTGCAAATGATGCACCAAATGCTCGTGTCCAACGCACCAGCATTCGTCTACCTCCTATTGCCAACAAAAACTTAGAAATAAAGTCCAGTCTCATCAACATGGTTCAGAACACAAAGTTCCATGGCTTGCCAATGGAGGACCCTTTGAACCACTTGGACAATTTCGATATATTGTGCAGCACTGTCAAGATTAATGGTGTATCTGAAGATGCATTCAAGCTCAGATTGTTTCCCTTTTCTTTGGGTGAAAAGGCACACTCTTGGGAGAAGAATGTTCCTACTGATTCGGTGGAAACTTGGGACGCTTGTAAGAAGGCGTTTCTAACAAAGTTTTTCTCCACCTCAAGAACCGCGAAACTTAGAAACAAAATACCAGGATTTGTGCAGCGAGGAACTGAATCTTTTGGGGAAGCGTGGGAACGTTTCAAGGGGTACATGCTCCAATGCCCACATCATGGATTTTTAGTAGAAATCCTTCTTAGTACCTTATACCGAGGTCTTGCCCATAAGTACCGATTGATGCTTGACACTGCTAGTCAAAGGAAGTTTTTTAACCAAACTAAAGCTGATGGCTTATCCCTTATTGAGACTCTAGCCCAGAGTAATAGTAACTATGGGGAAGACTATGATCGTTCCGAAAGAGGTGTTGGAGGAGATAGTGGTTACAAGAAGGAGTATGTTAATGTTATCTTCATCAACCCTTAGACACCAAAGTTGCAAACTTTGAGGGTGTCTACTCACATCTTAAGGTCCTTGACAACCAAATTGCACAACTCGCTTCTTTTTCAAAGCGACCAATGGGACAACCTCCATAAAACTCACAATCAAACCAAAAGGAGTATGTTAATGATATCTTCATCAAGCCTCCCGCTGCGAAAAATATACCTTCTCTCATTGAGGATAAAGACAACCAAGTTTGGGGGTTGATATACCTTTTGAGAATGAAGTAAACTCCAAAGAGGCAATTGCTACAAGGACCGAGAAAAAGGAGATGGTTGTATATGCTAAAAGTGAAAGAAAGATAACCAATAAGGAGGTGGATTCTACATTCAAGGCACTGGTATGTGAACTTCCGTCTTATGATCCTAAACTACCATTTCCTGGAAGATTCAAAAATGAATTGATTAGGAAGTATAGAGCTCAATTTGAAGAGAACATGAAAGATGTGGAAAAGGTGATGCCAAACATTGAAGCCTTCTTGGCAAACCCTCAAAATAGCAATCCTTCGAAGGACATAATCAAAGGAAAACTCATTGTTCTACAAAAAATAGTGAAGCTTACACATGAACTTGATGCAAAGAATGAAGATCCAAAGGACGCAATCCCTAAGAAGCTTGAAGATCCAGGAAGTTTTACTCTCCCTTACACTTTGGGACCTTTTGAATTTGAAAAGAGCTTATGTGACCTTGGCGAAAGTGTGAGTCTTATGCCTCTATTGGTTGCAAACAAGCTTGGTCATACATCTTTCAGACCTTGTGGAATCTCCTTGGTGCTTGTGAATAGGTCCATTAGAACTCCAGTTGGAGTGCTCGAAGACGTTCTGGTTAAGATAGGGGATGCAAAGGTGCTCACCGACTTTGTAGTCATTGAAATGCAAGAAGAACCAAAAGACCCCCTTATTCTAGGAAGGCCTCTCTTAGCCACAATCAGAGCTAAGATCGATGTCAAGAAAGGAAAGATCGATATCCGTATTGGTAAAAACCACACTAAACAGTATAACATCCAAGGAACCAAGAAGAAACATGTCATTGATGGAAAAATCTATTGGGTGAAGAGGAGAAATGAACTTTTTGTTGAATGCCTAGAGGAAACTAGCAATGGTAAGACTAGTTCCACAGATAAAGATAAGGGATCACAATATTCAAGAAGATCGTGTAAGAAGTTTGCTGACACCAGAGGATCTAAGCTTCCTCTAAATCCCGACCAAGCTTGATTTAAGAAGGAGAGTCAAGCTTAGTGACTTTAAACAAGCGCGCTTGAGAGGCAATCTCATGTTATCTTTTTGTAAATATCCTTTTATTTATAGTCTTTTCTCAAATTTTTAAGCTTTTTAGCATGATTTTGGGTTTACTAGCCTCTAGGGAAGTTTAGGTGATGATTGGTGCAGGTTTGATGAATTCTAGAAAAATTTCTGGCAATATCGGTTTAGTGTACCGGTTTGGAAAACTGGTACACTACAAGAAAGGTAAAAAATCAGGACGTATCGGTGCGGCGTACCAGTTTTGCCAAACCGCATGATATAATTTTTCAGGCCAGAGACATGTATCGGTTTCTTTTACCGGTTTGGACAAAATGGTACACACATTAAATAAGCATATTGGTTTAACGTACCAGCTTGCACAAACCGATATGAGGTAAAATTTTCCCACTAAACCTGATTTTTAAACTCTTCTTCCCCATTCTTCTCTTTTCATATCGGTTTCAACAAGAGGCAAAGAATTTTCTTAAAACTTTGATTTTCAATCAATTTTCAACCGATTTTTGAACTGTTTGTTGCTAAATCTCATATTTCTAAGCCTTCTTATTCTCATCTACACTTCATGTACACTTCTTCGAGCAAAGGTATACCTCTCATGTTCCAATTTTCGCACACCAGTATTCACTTAGAACAAAAAAATCGATTTTCCTTTGATTTTAGGGTCGATTCTTGTTGATTAGACTTAGAAACTCATTGGGTATTAGGTGCATTACCATTTCCTTGAATGATTGAGCTTAATTTTCATGATTTTTGCAAAATTGAGAAATTAGGGTTCTTGAGCAAATTGAAAGAGGTTTGGGGGGAATTGGTAGATTGCGGTTAATTGAGAGTTTAGGATTCTATGTTTAAGTCAAACACAAGAGATTAGCTATGATAGTGTGCTCTAATTGGATTAATTCTCAACATCTTTGTATTCTTTGAAATTGTATCTAAGGCTTAGAGATTAAGTACTTGAATGATTCAATATTTTTGAATGTTTAAAAGCTTATGCAATTTCTTTGGAGCTAAATCATAGTATAATGATTGAATGTTGAGATGAGAGAGTGTTGAATTAGGATGATTGAGTAGAATTGGATTAAGGCTTGAGAAATTTTTTTGGCTTGACATAGAGGAATGCTTAAGTCTTTCACATTGAGATTTGATTGCCTTATAGCTATCCTTGAACTTGATCACATATTTGATGCGAATGCAATTTCCTTATAATTATTGCAAATTTTGTAGGAGATACTCATGGCACCAAAGAAAGCAATAAGAGAAGAAAAAGGGAAAGACGTCGCGGTTGATGACGGAAACAAAAAGAGAGCAAGAGCGAGTAATATAGTTAGTAGTGGTGGGACTATCATCAATGAACCAACCAGTAGACAATCACGGACTAGTCAAAATGCGACACAAACTCAAACCAATGTCAAAGAACCAGTTTTACCACAACAACCACTTCTTCCTTTGGGTCCTCCGGTGCTTATGGAACGGAACCCTCAAAGAACACCTTCTTCAACCAAACTCTATCAAGCTCTCATGGAAGTAGATTTTGTTGAATCCATCTTCCCGGATCCAAGTACTTTGAAGATGCTCGGTATATACGATGAGGTTGAAACCCTTTTGACCGGAATGGGAATTGGAAGCATCTTGAACATGTGTTTCCCATCATACCGGGAACACACATGTATGCTCCTTGATACATTGAAGGTTTTTCAGTACCGTGAGAGGAGCAAGCATCTAGACGGAGGTGGGATGATTGAATTCAGTGATTTGAACAGCACGATTCATGCTTTGGGATTTGACAAGATAGCCGAGATCTATGGTTTTTCAGCGGAAAGAGAAACCCATTTTGAAATAGCATTTTCGGAAACCAAACTAATCTAGAGGTGTATTGGTTCAGGAAATTACGTAGCCGAAAAGAAATAAGGGGACGAATTTTTGCCATCCTGCGATAAGATACATCCATAAAATCCTCACTCACTCGTTCTTTTCAAGGTGATAAGGAGGAAGTATCATGGAAGGCGAAATGTGATTCTTGTGTTTGGGATTAGCACCAATTATTCAAATGGAATTGGATAATGAGGAGCTTTTCCTGAATCTAGAGACATGTCGGTCGAGTACGGTGCATTTGTTTTTACAGAATTTTTTGGCGCTTAAAGGATGGGTTTGGACCCAAAAAGACCAAACACCTCAACTAAGCATTAGGGGATGGATTACTCCAATCCTAAAAGTCATCGACATTGAGCTCCCGCACATGCAAACTTCGCCCAAGCTCATGGATATTAAGTATCTCAACAAGATGTTGATCATAGTCGGAAAACTTAAATAAGGATCTGAGTACAAGTATGTTTATCGATACACCGCTGTAAATTGGACAAGGGCCACATTCTACCTTCCCAACCCGGATCAAACTTCTTTCACACGCATCAACAACATCCATTTCAACATGATCCTCCCCGTGATCCATTCCAAAAAGCGCCATTACAAGCCGTGAACCATCCTTGGACATCAACATCAACATATGGACCTTCACTGGACCCGAACACGATCTATGGAAGCGCTAGGTACTATATGGGGATCTCCTCTATGCCGCATCAACCCGGACATCTCCAAGACCTATATTTGGAGCAAAAGAAGCTAAGCCGGTGGAACATGTTTCAAGACCGGACGACGAGGAAATTGGTCAAGAAAGTCAAAAAGTTAACATCCATCATCCTCAAGGGAATGACTTGCAGAGAATGCGGAGATGACGTCCGCTTTGACCAAAAACCCTTTCCAAACCATCCCAAGGATGATTCACACAAGCGTATGGACGTAGAGGAAGACGCATCTCACCGACATTCCTACCATGGAGGTGACGATTTGAGCCAATCAACTGCGTTTCCACCACGAAGTTCGGTAGATGCACCGAGGCAATGAAGGATGCCAACACCACCACCTCTAGTTTCAAACAATGAGTCTCTGGGGTTCTCTTCCGACGAGGAACCCTATGATCCAACATTTTCCTACTATTAAGGTACCATTTCTTCACCTTTTAAATACATGCCATTTTAGCTTTTATTTATCAGTTTTGTCCCATCCTCTAGATTCTTTTTCACATAAGGGACCGTGTGAATTAAGTTTGGAAGAGGGACCGTAGCTAACTTAGTTTCGATGTTTTTTCTTATCATGCGTATTAGCATTGTGAATAGTTATGGTTTTCAAAAATCCCTAAAAATCGAAAAATTTCAAAAATCTTCAAAAACATTGCATTTAGCTTCATTCCATTATCATCTTATGTTACATTTAGTTGCATCATATGCATAGGAAGCCAATGATGATAACATCTTGTAAAGCCTAATATCTAGCCTCTTGAATTAGCATCTAAAGTGTGATTGATAGGGTTGAACATTCTAGTCGTCTTGAAAAGTCTCAAAGTTCTTGTGTTGGATCTTGAAATTTGAAAACTATTGGTAAAGTCTCGAAGCTTGCTAGTTCTAGGTTATCTTCATAACTATTTGGACTTAATTTGGATAACTAATTAGCTTGCTCAATGGATATCTTGATGTGTTTCAAGGCTTAATCATTTTTATAATGGTTTAGTCATCCTAAAACCGAAACACTTGTGGCTAAACCGGTCATTCTCATTTCTAGGAAGATTTCCCTCTCTGCCATATAAACCCAATTACCCAAACACTTGTGAGTTTCTTTTCGTTAGTGATTGATCGGCAAAAAACTCAAGAGTATAAATGGCGACAATTGAACACTTCCATTTAGCTAGATTGAAGACATAATCTAGCTCTGAGGAAGGGTATTTAGGAATGAGAATGTTGGGTATTGGGTAGATCTTAATAGCTAGAGACTTGGTTCTAGTTCTTGTTCTAAAAGATGAGTGTAAAAGTGGTTTGGTAGTTAAGATTCAAAAGAAAAATGTTTGGTGAATGAGGAAAAAGAATGATTAATCTCCACTAGTTTGAAAATAAAAAGTAGAAAATCCCTAAGTTCTAAGAGAGAAAAGCTCTAAGTTTCATAAAGAAAAAGGCTAGGAAATCATAAGAATGACAAGGATATCCTAAGTGATAAAAAGATGCAAAAAGAGCTAAAACATGTTAAAATAGTATAAAGGAAAAGAATGAAGAATCTAGTGGGGAAAAGAAAAGCCTAAAATGAAAAAGATTCAAAAGAAAGAGTTGATTGGGAAGTTTTGATCTAAAAAGGGATGGTTAGAAATCTTGGAAGTTGGTAGAATAGGACTCGGGAATTGGGGAATGATTAGAAATGGAAGTTAAGAGATTGTATGCTCCATCGCCCTTTGTTTCGTTTTGATTTTGTTAATTCAATCACTCTGTTTTGAGTGATAACCCGACGATTGAGTGTAAACCTTCTTTTGATGCATTGGAATCCCCTTTCAACCTCACTAATTGAAACCTTCCAGTTATCTATTTGAGCATGCTTCACTTATAAAAAGAAATTGAATGTAGGAAGATAACTTGGAGATAAGTGGATCGCTTGCCTAATAGAATGGATGGTGAAAATGCTTGAATGATTTGATGAGTAGTGATGCTAGTTTTGGATTGACGATGTATCATGTTTTGGATGCTAGTTCACTAGGCTGTGGCTTAATCTTTTGGTTCTGAGATTTCCACTTTCAAACATCTCTCTCTCTCACTTTCCTTTGCGGTTTTCTTGCAGACAAGCAAAGGATAAGTTTGGGAGAGTTGATATATTATGTTTTTAGTGCATTTTAACTCTTGTTTTGCATTTATTATAAGTAGATTCATGTGCATATAAGTTAGTTTAGCATGCATTTTTATTGCATTTCATTTGCTCAGGTGTTAGAATTGGAAAAACCGAAAGCGCGAATCAAAAGGGACAAAAAGGATTCAAGAATAAAAGGAAACAAGGTGTACCGGTTTAGTGTACCATTTTAGACAAACCGGTACAAGTGAAGAAAGTGTTCTAAAGAGGAGTAGCGGTTTAATGTACCGGTTTGGTCAAACTGGTACAAGATAAGAAAAGGAGTATCAGTTTCATGTACCGGCCAGGTGCAAACCGCATAATATAATCTCAGTTTCCAGACGCTAATATCGGGATGGTGTACCGGTTTGGCTAAACCGGTACACACGAAAAAAGTTTGTACTGGTTTGGCCAAACCGATATTGGTCTGAGAATTCAACCTTTGACTTTTCCTTTATGGTTTACACTCTTTTTGAATTGGCTTAATCCAGCTGTTTTTGGGCTAATCCAATGCCTTTTCTAGATTACTATATAAGCTCTAAACCTAATTTTGGAGAGACTAAGTTTTATTTTTCTAAGAACAACTTTGTAAACCTTTTGATCTTATGCTTATTTGAGTTTGATTTATCGCTTTTGATTGATTTTCTTCTTCTTAAATCTACTTCTAATTATGATTCAACACATTTCTAGTCTTGGATTTTGTGTTTTCTCAATGATTAGTGAGTAGTTCCTTTATAAGCAAATGGTTAGGTAGATTAGGGTGATTAAGTGATGGAATGTGATGTTTAGGATTTGAAACTCTTAAATCGTCATGTAGTAGATGATCGTATTGCTAGATTTGACTTGATAAATCGAATCTAGATCATAGGATGAATAGTGCTCGAATGGTGTTCGATGAAATGTCGGAACCAATCACTGCATGCTAAATGAGGCCTAACCAAAAAAATTGTGTTAATTAGTTTAGTGGTTTAGCATAGATTAGATCTTAATGTTTCATAATAATGTGATTATCCAAGAAATTGTAATGATTAAGAAAAAGATTAATGCCATAAAAATTGATTAGTCTAATTATGGAAATCTTAGACCAAAGATTAGCTTAATAGTTAGTATTGAACATCACGTGATATCATTTGATCACCCGAATCAATAACCTATACCATTTGCTTAGCCTTTTATTGTTAATTGCAAGTTTAATTCTCTGTTGACTTTTGTTAATTGTTGTTGACTTATGGAATTGTTGACTTTTATTCACTTTTTAGTTTATGCATGTTTGAATGTCTAAAACCAACACATCTTAATAGCTTAGACTAGACATGATTCTAATAGGATCAGTGAGTTAAAACATTACCTGAAATGGATTGATTCTTAAGTGCTATAACGACATAAGTAGACTTGAGCATTTGCATAGATAAGTTTGCAAAAACTTGTTTATCAAGATGTAGCGTCAGATGGAAGCCCAACTGAAGGCGACGATGGATTCGTTCATGGCGCATATGGCGCAGTAGTATCCACCACCACAGTAGATGCGTTTAGGTTTTTTGTATTGACTTTTTTCATTTGTATCGAATATTTGATAATATTTTCTGGTTTTGTAAATATTTTTCACATTTTAATTTTATGAGTAATTTTAGAATTTTAATTATATTTTTATTATTAATTAATAATAATTATTAAATATAAATAATTTTTAATTATTAAATATATTAATCAAATAATATATTTAATAAATATTTTTTTATTTAAAAATAGAAGATACGTCAGTATTCCGTAAGAAAATTACTGACGGATATATTCCGTCAGGAAATTGTTATCAGAATATCCGTGAGGAATCCGTCAGAAATCTATCAGGAATTCGTTAGGAATCCGTCATAAATTCCTGACGGATAATTCTTGAAGGATTGTTGATGGATTACTTATTGACAGGTATTCCGTCATCATTCCGTCAGTATTTCGTCAGTAAATATCCCTCAGAAATTCCTGACGAATATTTCATTAGTGACTATCTAATCCTAACGGACTACATCCGTCAGGTTTCTGTTATGAATGACCATTCGTGACGGATTTCTGACGGTTATCACAAAAAAAAAAAAAAAAAAANCTAGTTGATAGCTAATATTACACAAAGAACATTCTTTTAATGATTATGAAACTTCACAGACACACACAAAGCCAAACATAGAAAGTAGAAAACTAACAAAGTATTCTTAAAAGTTTTGTAAGGTGATGCATAATTATATGGCTGAGTTTTCTTCCATCCCAAGACGTCAAGTTATCTTAATTTTAATCATCCATATATATATATATATATATATATATATATATA
>OVBE01007281.1:0-18502 GCA_900406425.1 Iberis pinnata
TACACTACAAAAGAAGTAAATAGTTTTAAAGAAAACAAAAAGGGTTAGAAGTATGGTCAAAAAGACAATAATTCAAAGGAAGAGTTTTTGAAGATTGTGATTATCTGAACTGTAAAAATTGTTAGTGGTTTTTTAAACACACATATAAAAAACCGAAAAGACAGTAATTACATTGATTTCAATTTTTAAACAAAATAATTTATATCATTAATTTAGAAGATTTTAAAAAAATTAAATATTATAAAAAAATATATGATGCATAGATGGTTAGAAATGTTATTTTTTGCATCATAATTCTTGGCAAATACAAGTATTGTTCATATTTATATGAGAAAAGTTAAGGCGTTATGTGGAATTCATGTGTGATCAAATACAAATATCCTACACCGAAAAATTAGCCAAGGATTCATATAATATTAAATATATAATTTTGTAATGTTTATGAAACTAATTATATTATGTTACTAGTTTATTATGATTTATTTTTCTTATATTTTTCTTTTTTCTCTCTTTTTTACTTTTGTTTTGCTTTTATTTTGCTTATATTATTTTAGAAAAATAATAATTCAATAAATATGAGTATGAGTGGTTAAATAAATATATAAATAGATTTTGATGCTTAAATTGTTTAGATGGATACCTTAAATATAATTATCAAGAACAAATCTCTACTCCATCATAACCTGAATAGTAGCTTAGTTCACAACCTCCAGAATCATAAAGATTATGGTCATCAATAAGTATAGTACATGGCGACTTATCTCTCTTTGCTTTCTCAACCACTAAAAATACTATAAAGATAACATGGAAACTGTTAGTTAAGCTAACTAACTTTCTAAACATCTTGTAGGGAAAAAGTTACTTTAGACCTAATCTATAAGTTTATTACTAGAATAGTTATAATATTATTTTAATTTACTGATTTAGTTTTAATACTTATAATACCCTTAAATCCTTTGTTATCGAAAATGATAATTACAAAACTACCATTTTATAAATTTTTATAAAAATAAAAAATTAATAAATAATTACGATTTTGCCAATTAATAGATTTATTTTCTTTACCTTACGTGAAGGAACATACTTATTATCCATAGATTTATTTCTATATTGCCACAAATTTATTTAAGATCAATAGACTTAATTTTTATATAACTTAGTTTTCTTGTTTAGCTATGTAGGTGAATAACCCAAAACCCTCAATTATCAATGTAGTATTCTTTTACATAGTTACCATTATCATTTGTTTATGATACATTGGGTTTTTCATGAATTTTAACTTTTATTTTTATTTCATTCTAGGTAGATTTACTTGCATTAGGTGTGTTTAGGTTGTATTTGCATTGCATTTAATGTTTTAGGTAATGAAGTGGATGCAACTCATTGGATGGATCAAAAAAGTTTATAAGATGTCAAAAAAGAGACAAAAAAAGTTTATACCGATCTGTCATATCGGCCTAAGCAAACCGGCATAGAGAAGAAACGAAAATGGAAGCTCGTATCGGTCAGAGTAAACAGCGACAACAAAGTAATACGTGGGTACCGGTTTTGTCAAACCGGTACAGATTTGGATTTATACCCTAAGTACTACGGTGAAAACTTAACATAGAACCCACACATTCTTGTTAATCAGTCTAGTCCTCTAAATTTCACAGTTTCATCTCTTCTCTGCTACATATTTTTCAGATCAAAAGGGAGAAGATTGATTAGCAATTGTGTATCTTCAGTATGCTTATTCTTGTATAATAATGAATTCTTGTCTGCACATAGAAAAATATAATTTTGTAATAATTTATCTGTTAGACGAAAACTCTGTTTGATATTGTAAGAGGAAATTTGGACCACACAATTCCTAAATAGAGAAGTTAGTTGTTTTAAATTGGTTTATTCACTATAGTAAAAGGTCATCCCCTATTTAGTTGAACTACTCATTTCAATTTTCAAACGCATCTTTTTTTCTCTCTTTTTTTTTTAAAAAAATTATTCTTAATTGATTTTTTTTCTTACCATGCTGAATTTAGACAATTTGGTAATTACCATAAATACAGTAAATATATTAATCATGATTATTATTACGTGTGTGGACTATTTTACTTGCAAAGATCTTTGGTAGTGTTTATGTGGGCTAATAATCAAGGAAAATATAAATGTAGACATGTAGTATCTACTTTACCCAGTTGTACTGTGGTTGGCTAACACTGTGTGGAGGCAGAAATATTACTAAAAAATATGTTTTTTTTTATATTATATTATAGTTATCTATAATTAAATTTGAACTAAAATAGAAATAGAAGGTAACTTGTTTTTTTGTCGAAGGTAGTTAGAGACTAACTAACTTTTTAAAGAGAATTAATCAATTTTTTTTATCTTCACAAGTTAATATTAGAGGTGGAAATGGAGCAGATATCCGAAAAAATTGCAATATTCGCGAACCGCTCCACTACAGATAGTTAATATCCGATCCGCTTCGCTCCGGTTGTACTCATATTTACTGATATCCGCTCCGATCTGATCGTTTTTCAAACATATTTTTAAAATATAAAAAATTCATAAGAATAACAAAAANATAATATCTTTTAAAAATTATATTTGTAAAATATTTTTTATTTATTCGTTTAATAATCTATTAATTTTTTGTATTTTAATAAATGTTAACCGTTTAAAGTTAAGACTTAGGGTTTATTTTCATAAAATGGATCATATATTATAATAATATTTACTTTATTTTATTATTATATATTCAAAAAATTAATTTATATCATACTATTATACAAATATATGTATAATTACATATATATTAGCTATAAGTTAAAGTTTACGGATAAGAGCAGATAATGAATCGGAGCGGATATAACATATATTTTTCCCAGGCCTAGTTAATATTGTATTAGAGCAATTTCCAAAGAGATGAGTTCTTCATTCCTTCAAATTACGATTCATTCTTTCTTGAATTAGATCTTCATCGTCTTCATTGTTCTTCATCGATTCAACAATTTGTTGTTTTTTCTTTTTTTGACCTAAGATTGTTGCTAATTTCTCATTTTTGGCGCAATCTCTTCTTCAATTTATGCAATTTTTCCTTCTTCTGAGCTTCAATTGAGCTCAAATTTCTTCAAAAATGGCATCATAACAGATTCCCGAAGATCGACAGTTGATCAATATGAGAATCCTTACTTCTTACATAACTCCGATCAGGCCGGCCTCATCCTTGTCTCTGATCGTCTAAATTCAGGTTCAGAATTTCACTCTTGGCGTAGATCAGTTAGAATGGCTTTGAATGTTAGGAACAAACTGGGATTTATAGATGGAACAATACCAAAACCTGCCTCGGATCATGCTGATTATGGAGCTTGGTCTCGCTGTAAAGATATGATTGCAACTTGGCTTATGAACTCAGTTTCGAAGAAAATTGGCCAAACTTTTTTTGTTTATAGCCACTGCAGAGGATATATGGAAGAATCTAATGTCTCGTTTCAAGCAGGATGATGCTCCACGCATCTATGAACTTGAACAATGTCTCAATGAGATTCAATAAGGATCTATGGATGTCACTGCTTATTATACAAAACTTATTACTCTATGGAAAAAATTCAAGAATTATGTAGAGTTACCAATTTGTACATGTGGCAAGTGTGAATGCAATGCAACCACATCTTGGGAGAAATTACAACATATAGGTCGTGTAACTAAGTTCCTAATGGGACTTAATGAATCATATGAATCAACACGAAAGCACATACTAATGATGAAACCAATTCCAGACATTGTTGATGCTTTTAACATAGTCATTCAAGATGAAAGACAAAGGAATATCAAACCTGCAACACAATCTGAAAATGTAATTTTTCATAATACTAGTCTTCCTATCTTACAAACACCACCAACTGATTATCCACTTCAAAGATAATCAAATATATGTTGTTCAAGGAGGTTATAGGCCAAGATTACCTCTACCTGTTTGCATTCATTGTGGTTTAACATGACATGTTGTTCATAAATGTTTTAAACTTCATGGCTATCCTCCATGGTGTATACCAGGCTATAAGAGCAATCTCAATCAATCACACAAGTTGTCTCAATCATTCCAGCCAAGAGGTCAATTTCAGACAAATCCAAGACAACATACAGTGGCTAATGTGACTAATGACTCTTTGCCACTCATGAAAAAATCAAACTGCTTCAAATACGAATGTCAACCTCAATTCCTTCAGTACTGGTCAAGTACAATCATTAATCCAACATCTTCAGGCACACCTTAATACTTCAAAATCTGTTAGTCCTTCATCTGTTACTTCGTCTGTAACTAAACTTGGATCTATGGCTGTACAATCAACATTTGGAAATATTCCATTTCCTTCAACTTCACTTTGTTTGGAAAACAACATTTTAACATTCCAACATCATTGTTTATCCACTCTTGCTCAGACTTTATCCTTAAATTCTTGGATAATTGATAGTGGGGAAACTAGCCATGTTTGTTCTGACTTGGCTTTGTTTAGGGACACAACTACTGTCTCAGGGATAAAAGTTTCTCTGCACAATGATACTAGAGTTCAAATCACACATATAGGCACTGTTTTTCTATCTGATTCATTGATATTGCATAATATTTTACATGTTTCATCTTTCAAGTTTAATCTAATTTTTGTTAGTAGTTTATTTCAATTTGATCATTGTTCTGCACATTTTTATGCAAAATTTTGTTACATTCAGGAGTTTACTCAGGGATTGACGATTGGTAGGGGAAAACTTCTTCAAAATCTCTACATTTTAGAGCAACTAGATTCCCTACCTAAGTCTCCATTTTTGGGATCTTTGCAAGTCGATGAAGTTATTTGGAATAATCGTCTTGGACATCTTTCATCTTAAAAGTTACAACTTCTTTCTTCTCATTTGTCAGTTTCCAAATCTAGTTTACTTTCAAAATCTTTTTGTCATGTTTGTCCTTTAGCTAAACAAAAAAGACTTTGTTTCTAATAATCACTTAGCTATAAAACATTTTGCATTGGTTCATCTTGATGTATGGGGTCCATTTGCTTTAGAATCAATAGAAGGGTATAAGTATTTTCTCACAATTGTGGATGATTGCACTCGTACTATATGGGTTTATACGATGAACACTAAAAGTGAAGCATCTGCATGTTTCTTGACATTCATTCAGTATATCAAAACTCAGTATAATTCTGTTATTCAAAAGATAAGAACTAATAATGCTCCAGAACTGAATTTCTCATATATTATATAGAATAATGGCATATTTCATCAGTTTTCTTGTACATATACTCCCCAACAGAATTCAGTTGTTGAGAGGAAACACCAACATATCTTGAATGTTGCTAGATCATTGCTTTTTCAATTGAATATTCCTCTTATTTATTGGAGTGATTGCATTAAAACTGCTGTTTTTTTATAAACAGGATTCCATCTGTTGTTTTTCAAAATAAAACTTCATATGAATTGCTTGTAGGAAAATTTCCTGATTATTCATTTCTTCGTTCATTTGGCTGTTTATGTTATGTTTCAACTTTGCAAAAAGATAGGAATAAGTTCACTTCACGTGCTGATAAATGTGTTTTTCTTGGTTATGAATCTGGTTATAAAGGCTACAAAGTTCTGCAATTGACACTGGTTTAATAACTGTATCCAGAAATTTTGTTTTTCAAGAATCTGATTTTCCTTTTAAAACAAATATTTGTAGTGATTCATCAACTTGTGTTTTACTTTTTTCTGTTCCTTATATTGAAACTTCTGAAACAGTGATTACTACTAATCCATCTAAACATTATTCATCTGCATCTCATGAATCACATATAGACTCTAGTGCTAATAAATCACAACAGGAAACTGTTATTACTGGAACAGATGCTGTGCCTTTTCCTTGTGCCACTTCAAGCAGATAGGTTAGACAACCATTACATTTATCTGACTATTATTGTTCTTTAACCAAGTCTGTTGCATCTTTTCCCAAGCCACATACTACTCCTTATCCTCTATTCACTGTCCATACTTATCAACACCTATTATCATAATATAAAACAACCATTCTTGCTTATTCAACTGAAACAGAACCTAAAAATTTCAATCAAGCCATAGCTTTTATCAAGTGGACTAAGGCAATGGATGAAGAACTACATGCAATGAAACAAAATAAAACCTGGAGTATTGTTACTTTACCACTTGAGAAGAATGTGGTTGGCTGAAAATGGGTTTACGCTATCAAATATATAGCCGATGGCACCATTGATAGATAAAGCTCGTCTAGTGGCAAAGTTATTTACACAACAAGAGGGAGTTTACTATTTTGAAACATTATCTCATGTTGCAAAATTGGCAAGTGTAAAGTTGATGCTAAGTCTTGCTGCAATTAAGAATTGGAGTTTATGCCAGATGGATGTATCGAATGCATTCTTTCATAGTGACTTAGATGAAGAAATCTACATGAGCTTACCACTTCATCATGTTCTTTACCACCTAATCCAGTCTGTTTACTCCACAAATCCATTTATGGATTGAAACAAACATCAAGACAGTGGAGCAAATGTTTTATAAAGGTTCTTTTAATTGCTGGCTTTGTGCAATCACCTTCTGACAACACTCTGTTTGTCAAGTACACATAATATTCATAGCACTTATTGTGTATGTTGATGACATTATGATTGTCAATAATAATCAAGATGATGTGACTCAACTCAAGGCTATTCTTTCAGATGCTTTTAAGATAAAGGATCTTGGTCCTCTAAAGTTTTTCTTGGGTTTGGAAATAGCAAGAAATTCAACTGGTATTTCTGTCATACAGAGGAAGTACTACTTAGATTAGCTCAAAGATACATGACTACTTGATTGTAAACCAAGGTCAGTTCCCATGGGTCCAAAAATTTCATTGAGCAAAGATTCTGGCACACCTCTTACTGATGGAAGACAATATAGAGAACTCATAGGCAGATTGTTATATCTCACAATCACAAGGCCTGATATCACGTTTGCTGTTCATCGACTAAGTCAATTTTTTGCCTCTCTTACTGATTTACATTTGCAGGCTGTGTTTCATATACTCAAGTATCTCAAATCCAATCCAGGACATGGCGTATTTAATGCTGCAGAGTTTGCTATTTGTCTGAATGGATTTTCTGATGCGGATTGGACACAATGTCCTGATACACGATGTTCTGTTACTGGATTTTGTGTCTTTCTAGGCACTTCTCTTATCACTTGGAAATCAAAGAAACAACAGACAATAAGTAGGAGCAGCACGTAGGCAGAGTATAGAGCTATGGCATTGGCAACTGATGAAATGATTTGGTTGCAGCAACTTCTCAAAGATTTTCACATTGATGTTACTTGCCAAGCTAAGCTTTTTGTGACAATAAATCTGCAATGCACATAGCCAATAGTCCCGTATTCCATGAGAGGAAAAAACATGTCAAGATAGATTGTCATACTATAAGGGACTAAGTGAAGAATTGTTTTGAAGGTACTTCATGTCTCAACAATCAATCAACTTGCTGATAATTTAACAAAGCCATTACATGCTGGTCCGTTTCACTCTTTTCTCACCAACTGTCTATTTCAAGCCTTTTTGCTCACAAGGATGTCTCACAATCGGCTTGAAGGGTGGTGATTTAACATGTAAGCTTAGTGTTAAGTGGTACTTAGAAGCTAACCAACCTTCTCTTGTATATAAGAAACATCTTGTACGTTTACAGAGAATTAATGAAGTTTCTTTTCTCCATTTTCACAATTTAGTACACCCATGTGAATAGATGAATGTAGCTGAAACGGGAGCTGAGAGCGTTAGTTGAGAGCGGTTGCTAAGAGCGAAAGTTGAGAACGGTAGTTGAGAACGGTAGTTGAGAGCGGTAGCTGAGAGCGGTAGGTAAGAGTGGTAGATGAGAGCTATTTTATTTTCAAAATATAAAACTAATGTTTCTATTTATAAAAATTATCAAAGAGTTTGAAATAAAATAAGAGCTAAAAAAATCTATCTACGAACGCTCCAAATCTGATTTGCAATGTTGTTCCGGATACCCGCCATATATGCATCACTTGTAGGCACGTAATCTCTTGTTGTGGTTCTTCATCATCATCATAATCTAAGACACCAAACACTTCATCCTAAATTTGTTCGTACTCATGAAAATATATGTCGATATTTTTTGATCTTCGAATGAAATTATCTAATTGCATCTTTCCTACGACAATTTTGGAATGTGCTTGTAGATCATAACGTGCTAGATTTCTGATAATCGCAAATTTTCCCTTCCACACTCCAAAAGTCCACTCTATCACATAACGCAATGCAGAATGACGCTTATTAAACATTTCATTTTCATTAGTAGGTGGTCCTCCTCGCCATTGATGTTGATGATATCTTGTTCCACGATATGGAGCAAGGTATCCTTTTTTGTTAGTATATCCTAAATCAACAAGAAAATATTTTCCTTCGGGTAGAGTAGGAAAATATTCGTCGTTTTGTGCACAATGTGTTAATATCTTTGAATCATGTGCTCTTCCTGGCGTCCCCACATATGTGTATATAAACTCCATATTGAAGTTACAAATCGCAAGTACGTTCATTGTAGGATGTTGCTTCCGTAAATTCCAAAACTTCTCTTTTTATCACTCCCAACTCGAAATGACACATGTGTACCATCAAGAGCTCCGAAGCAACCAAAACTTCATGAAACTTTCTATTCACTGTCTCTTGATTGCGTTGATAATGTGTTGCAATGGTTCGCCGAACTTCATCATGTGAAACAGTCTCAAGAAACATTGCAACAACCTTTTCTAATCTACAATCACGTGATTGTTGCAGTTCACAATGATTATTTTAATTAGTAACACAAACGTCGAAAAGTCTCTTGATGCATTTGCAAAGTTTCATAGCATTCTTGATCATGCCCGTATATCATTTGCATAGTATGGATCCATCCACGACCTCGATCAGTTATCATCAATTTTCTACGAGTCGGATCCATATATTCATTCTCGATCAGCAGAATAAGTACTTGAAATAAAGTTGGTTGTACCGAAATATTAGTTCCTGAAAAAATATAAAAAATAGTTATTATTAAACTCAGTAACATCGTGTTTAGAAGCAAGGAAACATAAAATATTAAACAACTCATTTTGTAATGTATAATGTGTTGGCTAACTAAATTTAGCAAAACGTAAGCTTTTATTTATTTTTAAATGATTACTATTTTATTATTTTCTGAAAAAGCTAAACAATAAATAAAAAAATTAAAAAACTAAATTAAGAATTGACTATTATTCTAATCTAACCATAAAAATATTATTGAAAACTTTTTATTTTAATTATGATCCTAATTAAATGCTCCTCAATTAACTTTTCCTGTCTTTCGCTCGAGAAATTTTATTTTTTCCGCCTCATTTGATAATAACATGAAGATCTGACGACCACTTTCATCTGATGCAAGGTAGTCTATCACAGCCCAGTATAATTCACCCGCATGATCTAAAGTAGTTATATAAAGCAACTTTTTCGTACACGTTGCACAACTGAACGTGTTTAAAGATTCAAATGTCTCGCTGCCTCCTTTCCAGAATTTTCCTTGATCTTCAATGGCAGTTGTGAGACGATCCCATTTATCAGGACCACTTTGTTTATTGGAAGATCCTACTTTGCCTTTACCACGTGAAACCGGTTTTCTAATCGGCTCAACTACTTCCACATCTTCATCAGATTCCACTACTTGTGGAAACGAATTTAGCGAATCATTAGAATTTTTTTAGGACCACTTTTAGGTTGCCATCCCTCATTACTGACACTGTAACTCGAGCATAAAAATGAGAAAGCAAAGGAATATGTCGTAGGGGATTTTTTCTTAACCTGGATGCTTCTGAGCAACTCTACAATATAAATATTAATATACATAATAAAAAAACTTAAAACCTAAAAAAAATTAGCTTAAAAATAATAAGTTTAAAATTACTCACCCTTATTAGTTCATTCCACCAATCTGCTGACATATCGATCTCTGCAAAGTTATTGAAACCCATTCCAGTCGCGTTTTGTATCACACTTTTGTAAACAGTGTATTGTTTTTTCAAATGGTCTAGCTGAGATTTGAATTTAAGCCATTGAAATTTTAAACCAAAATTGTTCAAAAATTATGTCCGAACACTATGTCTACCAATTGAACTTCGATCTCAAAACAGCTCAAGAAAAAAAGGAAAAATAGACCTGCATGAACTGGAGGAAGTCAAGCTTAATTCTTATGAGAATTCCAAAATATACAAGGAAAGGACCAAACCGTTTCAGGAAAAAATATTTTAGTAAGGTAAATCAATGCTGGTGACCAAGTCCTTTTATCCAACTCAAAACTGAAGTTGTTCCCATGAAAACTCAAATCCAAATGGTCTGGGCCATTTTCTATTACAGAAATTCTACCGTATAAGGCTGTTACTTTGATTAGAAGAATTGGGAATGCGTTCACAGTGAATGGGCAACAAGTTAAACCATACTTGGCAGATAGGGAAATCACAAAAGAGACCTCAATTCTCCTTGGGGAACCGTCTCAAGGTGTATAAATTTAAAACAGGATGTCAAGCTTAGTAACTTTAAACTAGCTCACTTGAGAGGAAGTCCCATGTTTATCATTGTATATATAAAATTTTCAAGTCTTTTGATGAATTTAAATTTTTCTTTGTTTGGTTTTAGTGTTTCAGGTATCTTGGATAGTGCTCTATCAAGTCTTATGCACGATTGAGCCATGTTCAAACCGATCAAGACATGTTCGAACTGATAGAGCCATGCTTCTCAAATGAGATCGAGCCGCACCGATTAAGCCACGACCGTAATTTGATCGAGCCAAGCATCACCGCACATTTCCAATGTAACAGAGCCGTTCGAACCTCCACCTAGCCACATCACATCGATGAAGCCAATTGTCCAAGCTACCTCCCTTATACCACTTTACCACCAACACCCTTACACCTCCATTACCCACTCCATGCCAAAGAAGTGTCCACTCCATACTTTCCAAGATTCCCAAAAAAAACTCTTACACCTCATTCGCCATCCACATGAATCACCTTTACCTCTCCTCCATAAACTTTCACCTTGATAAACATCCACAAGATTCAACAACGTTTCTCCTCCAAATGCATATCTCGACCTTCACTCTATATAAGGGAGTTCCCACTTCTCTTATACTCTCATCACTTGCATACAACCATAACTCTTTTTGAAATCACCTTCTTTGATCAACAGGTTTAACCGCAGTCTCAAGGTTGAACGAATTTTAAGAATCATCAACCTCGGTTTTTAAATCTTAAACTCGTGAAAGCTTGATTAGAAATTTTTGAAATGCGGTTTTGGGTTCCAAGCCTTCTTATGAAAGTTTTTGTTTCTTGAATATATAATCTGAAAGTTTAACGCATCGATTTTGACTAAACCTGGTTCTGGGGTCTGATTTATACAGAGTATTTCAAATACTTTTTCATATAACGCAACCTAACGACTCTAAACTCTTTTACAGAAATCACCATTTCAACCAAAGGAACGCCCGGAAGTTTGATTGAACCTTCAGTGTAGGAGATATACACAACCATAATGCAAGTAGACTTTTCAGAATCAACATTTCCATATTCTGAGGCCTTCGGAAACCTTTTCATCCTTGATAAGGTCAAGGACATACTAGGGTACATGGGAATATCAGGTGCGCTTGGAATGGAACATAATGCTCGTCAACAACAGATATGCATGTTTTTAGCCTCTCTGGAAGTATCTTACTCTGAGGGGTGGGAATGTGATCAAAATGTCAGAGGTTTCATAACCTTCAAGCAATTGAATGGCCAATATGAGAGTTTTTATTTCCTTCACTTGGACTATATTTACGGCTTAACATGTATGAGGTTTCAATCAGACACATTTGAGAACTCTCCAGAGGAGGTATAAGTTATTTGGGATGTAATTCGAACAAAGAGGTTCCAAGCAGGCGGGACCAAGAGTGAGTGTATCCGTCACCCTGCGATCAAATACGTTAACCAAGTTATTGTAATCTCATTCTTCTCTCGAAACGATACAAGCAACATCTTATCGTTGGAGATGGATTTCCTGCCACTTGGGGTCTACCAACATGTACGCAACACCCTCCAAGACGAAACATTATTTACTAACATCATCGAAGCAAGGCCCTGTCCCCTAAAGTTATTCATGCAATGGCTGTTGAAGTTTAAGAACCTTGCGTGGATCACAAGAGCAAGGAAAACACCTCAGTTACGAATTGGAGGGTGGATAGCACCAATTTTTCTTCTCACCATAGGACAACCAACTCAAAACGTCTAGATATGGAGGTTGATAGATATTGACTACCTGTTGGAGATTAAGCTCATAGTAGGTGAGATTGGTAATCAATTCTGCTACCAGTTCAGAGCATCAAATAGCAAAAAAGCAGTTTTTCTCCTCCCGAATAGCCGACGAACAAGTTTCAAGAGGCGTTCGAATTTAGCATTCAACCATGACACCTCCAATTCAAGAAAAATCATTTCAGAAATGACAACACTGGCATCTGGTTCTAATGACCTCTCAACTCTCTCCATATATAAGGATTCATCCAACTCCAAAACTAGGGGAAATTGAGGTCCATCTCTATCAACCTAACCATTGTATAATCTGTTTCATTTGCATGTGTTTATGCTTTTGGTTTTCATAAGTGTCCTTCCTGTTTCTGTTGCCTATCATCCTCCTGAACGCTCCTGAGAATTTGGATTACACAAGAGACTGTGTAATTCCAGTTTGGGGGAGAGTTCATGAGCTATCTAATGAAGTTTTTTTGTTTGTTCCTCTATCTCCAACCTTGCATAGAATTTTCATAGCATCTAAAGCATAGAAAAACCATAAAAATTAGAATTTTTTTTCAAAATTATCTTTCAAAAACAGTGTTCATGTAGTTGCATCTAGGATGTTAGATTTATAGGTTTGTCATTTGCATCTGCATAGGGAACTAGGAAGATAGAAACCTTGTAAGTATGTTGTTTTCTCAGAAAATGTAAGTGCCCTGGTTATTAGTTGTCTAATGCATCTTGAACTAGTCTAAAGTAAAACTGCACCATGGTTGGAATGTGAACTTGCATGATCATTTATCTCATGAAGCATTTTGTGATTTGAAGTTTGCTCCTATCTATTAGAACTTGAATTTGAATGATAATTATCATGCTTATGTGCTGAATATGAACTCATGGATAATATATACATATTTGGGTTATCTTCTACACGTTTTCCACTCTTCTTAACATAAGCAGAATCCCTAACCTTTAACCTTGCCTTCTTTCAAGCCATGAATTTACTACTGAGTGGCAGGTCTTTTATGGAATGAGCTTGGTAGAACGTGTTACGTTTGAACTGACAAGAATAGGATCTCATGTAGTTATAGTCCACGCTTTTTGGACTAGATAAGACTATGTGAGATTTAATTTTTGGTGTTGGTTTGGGTGGAAATGCATGAAAGGGTATTAGTAGCTGATAAAAGGAAGGGTATAGTAAGAACCATAGGAGACGAATGGAAAAAGAAACAGAATATGCTAGTAGAGAGTTTGGGGGAAAAATGGTATGAAAAGGAAGTGTGGCTAGTGCAGAATAAGAAAAGTATATGAGAATGAACTGAAAAGGGTAAAACCCAGAAAGATAGTGCAAATAAAAAGCCATAAGAATCAAAGTAAGGAAGTTCCTAAAACCACTAGCAGTCAATTAAGAAAAGCCCTCTCCTAAGTGTAGCTTAAGAAAAGATGAAAAAGGGAAAAATGTGAATAAGTAATATCACTTTGAATTTTAAAAGGGTAGATTTAGGACTTCCTACCAGGTAGAATCAGGAAACTTAGGTTTCATTAGCATTGGGTATATGAGGTTTTGTTTATGTATGCGTCTAAGTGTTCTTACCTTTAGCCTTCTGCTAAATCTCATTCCCTTTTAAGAGAACCCTTTTTCTGAATCATTAACCATTGCATGAAGGGGTCATATTTACTCCTTAACATATCCTTTGACCAAATGAGTTCATTGAACGCACATGACTTTATCCATGGTTCCTACTTAATGAATTTAAAAGGGGCACATGACTTGATCCTTGGTTCCTGCGAAGGTGGTTATGAAACTTTTCAAAAGCATAATTTTCCTAAGATTTGGGGTTCCAAGGGTAGTAATCAGTGATGGTGGCTTTCACTTCATAAGAAAAGTGTTCGAAAATCTATTGAGGAGATATGGAGTGAAGCATTAGGTAGCAACACCTTATCATCCACAAACGAGTGGACATGTTGAAGTTTCAAACAGGCAGATCAAGGCGATTTTGGTAAAAGTCGTTGGAACCTCGAGGAGAGATTGGTCAACAAAGCTGGATGACGCACTATGGGCATATAGGATAACTTTTAAGACTCCAATAGGATGAACACCTTTTCAAGTACTCTATGGAAAGGAATGCCACTTACTAGTCGAAGTGTAGTTTAACGCACTCTGAACAACTAAACATCGGAACTTTGATCTAAAAACAACTCAAGAAAAAAAGGAAAATAGACCTGCATGAACTGGAGGAAGTCAAGATCAATTCTTATGATAATTCCAAAATATACAAGTAAAGGACCAAACCATTTCATGACAAAAATATTTTAGTAAGGGAAATCAATGCTGGGACCATGTCCTTTTATTCAACTCAAGACTGAAGCTGTTCCCAGGAAATCTCAAATCCAGATGGTCTAGGCCATTTTCTGTTGAAGAAGTTCTATCGTATAAGGCTGTTACTTTGATTGGAAGAACTGGGAATGAGTTCACAGTGAATGGGCAACTAGTAACAACCATATTTTGCATATAGGGAAATCTCGGAAAAGACCTCGGTTCTCCTTTGGGAACGGTCTCAGGGTCTATAAATTTAAAACAGGATGTCAAGCTTAGTAAGTTTAAACAAGCTCACTTGAGAGGAAGTCCCATGTTTATCATTGTATATATAAACTTTTCAAGTTTAGTTTATATTTTGATGAATTTAAATTTTTATTTCTTTGGGTTTCGTGTTTCATGTATCTTGGATAGTGCTCTATCGAGACTTATGCCCAATCGAGCCATGTTCAAACCGATCAAGCCATGCTTCTCCAATGAGATCGAGCCGCACCGATCGAGCCTCATTTATTAAATATGATCAAGCTTCATCGATCAAGCCACAACCGTAATTTGATCGAGCCAAGCATCAACGTGCATTTCCAACGTGACCAAGCCGTTCGAACCTCCACCGAGCCACACCACATTGATGAAGCCAAGCCTCCAAGCTACCTCCCGTATACTACTTTATCACCAACACCTTTACACCTCCGCTACCCACTCAATGCCAAAGAAGTGTCCACTCCATACTTTCCAAGATTCCCAAACATAACTCTTACACCTCAATCGCCATCAACATAAATCACCTTTACCTCTCCTCCAAAAACTTTTACCTTGATTAAAATCCACAAGCTTCAACAACATTTCTCCTCTAAATGCATATCTCGACCCTAACTCTATATAAGGGAGTTCCAACTTCTCTTATACTCTCATCACTTGCATACAACCATTACTCTTTTTGAAATCACCTTCTTTGATCAACGAGTTTAACCGCAGTCTCAAGGTTCAAAGAATTTTAAGAATCATCAGCTTTGGTTTTAAAATCTTAAACTCGTGAAAGCTTGATTAGAAATTTTCGAAATGCGGTTTTGGGTTTCAAGCTTACTTCTGAAAGTTTTTGTTTCTAGAATATATAATCCGAAAGTTTAACGCATCAAATTTCACTAAACGTGGTTCTGGGGTCTGATTTATACAGTGTCTTTCAAATACGTTTCAAATAACGCAGCCTAATGACTCTAAACTCTTATAAAATAATCATCATTTCAAACAGAGGAACGCCCGACAGTTTGATTGAACCTTTAGTGTAGGAGTTATACATAACCCTAATGCAAGTAGACTTTTCAGAATCAACATTTCCAGATTCCAAGGCCTTGGGAAACTTTGTCATCCTTGATGAGGTCAAGGACATACTGGGTACATGGGAATCTCAGGTGCGCCTGGAATGGAACATAATGCTCGTCAACAACAAACATGCATGTTTTTAGCGTCTCTGGAATTAACCTACTCTGAAGGGTGGGAAGGTGATCAAAATGGAGGAGGTTCCATAACCTTCAAGCAATTAAATGGCCAATCTGAGAGTTTTAGTGTCCTTAACTTGGACTACATTTACGGCTTCAAATGTATGAGGTTTCAATCAGACACATTTGAGAACGCTCCAAAGGAGATATAAGTTATTTGCGATGTAATTGGAACCAAGAGGTACGAAGCAGGCAGGACCAGGAGTAAGTGTATAAGTCACCCTGTGATCAGATACGTTAACCAAGTTATTGCAAACCCATTCTTCTCTAAAATTGATAGAAGCAACATCTTATCGGAGGAGATGGATTTCCTACAACTTGGGGTCTACCAACATGTACGCAACACCCTCCAAGACAAAGTAAGGCCCTGCCCCCTAAAGTTATTCATGGAGCAGCTGTTGAATTTTAAGGACCTTACCTGGATCAAAAGATCAAGGACAACACCTCAGTTACGAATTGGAGGGTGGATAGCACCAATTGTTTTCACACCATAGGACAACCAACTCGAAACGTCTAGATACGGAGGTTGATAGATATTGACTACCTTATGGAGGTTAAGTTATAGTAGGTGAAATTGGTAATCAATTCTGCTACCAGTTCAGAGCATCAAACAACACCAAAGCAGTTTTTCTCCTGCCGAATAACCTACGAACAAGTTTCAAGAGGCGTACGAATTTAACATTCAACCATGACATCTCCAATTCAAGAAAAATCATTTCAAAAATGACAACCTTGGCATCTTCTTCTGACGACCTCTCAATCCTCTCTAGAGATGAGGATTCATCTAAATCCCAAACTAGGGGAAACAGAGGTCCATCTCGATCAACCTAACCATTGTATAATCTGTTTCATTTGCATGTGTTTATGCTTTTGGTTTTCATAAGTGTCCTTCCTGTTTCTGTTGCCTATCATCCTCCTGAACGCTCCTGAGAATTTGAATTACACAAGAGACTGTGTAATTCGAGTTTGGGGGAGAGTTCATGAGCTATCTAATGAAGTTTTTTTGTTTGTTCCTTTATCTTCAACCTTGCATACCATTTGCATAGCATCTAAAGCATAGAAAATCCATAAAAATTAGAAAGTTTTTCAAAAATTGTCTTTCAAAAACAGTGTCCATGTAGTTGCATCTAGGATGTTAGATGTATAGGTTTGTCATTTGCATCTGCATAGGGAACTAGGAAGATAGCAACCTTGTAAGTATGTTGTTTTCTCAGAAAATGTAAGTGCCCTGGTTATTAGTTATCTAATGCATCTTGAACTAGTCTGAAGTAAAACTGCATCATGCTTGGAATGTGAACTTGCATGATCATTTATCTCATGAAGCATTTTGTGATTTGAAGTTTGCTCCTATCTGTTAGAACTTGAATTTGAATGTATAATTATCATGCTTGTGTGCTGAATATGAACTCATGGATAGTATATACATATTTGGGTTATCTTCTACCATTTTGCCACTCTTGCTAACATAAGCAGAATCCCTACCCTTGAACCTCGCCTTCTTTCAAGCCATGAATTTACTACTGAGTGGCAGATCTTTTATGGAATGATCTTGGTAGAACGTGTTAGGTTTGAACTGACAAGAATATGATCTCATGTAGTTCTAGTCAACGCTTTTTTGACTAGATAGGACTAGGTGAGATTCAATTTTGGGTGTTGGTTTGGGGGGAAATGAATGAAAGGGTATTGGTAGCTAGTAAAAGGAAGGGTAGAGTAAGAACCATAGGAGAGGAATGGAAAAAAAACCAGAATATGCTAGTAGATAGTTTGGGGGAACAATGGTATGAAAAGGAAGTGTGGCTAGTGCATAATAAGAAAAGTATATGAGAATGCACTGAAAAAGGTAAAACCGAGAAAGATAGTGCAAATAAAAAGGGTCAAAAGCCATAAGTATCAAAGTAAGAAAATTCCTAAAACCACGATCAGTCAATTAAGAAAAGCCCTCTCCTTAATCACTACAAGAAATATGACTTTCCTTAGCGTTCGAAAAACGCTATCGTAGGATAGCATAGCGGTTTATTAAACGCTCTGACAGCGTCCGTCATTATAGGTCGGACACTTTAGATAGCGGATTTATTGTTTGCTGTAACTATTGAATTTACGATAGCATTGTTCAATATGCAATTGTTTATTTTTATAATAGCGGCGTATATTTGTTATTAAAGGTTTTTTATAATTGCTTTAGTTTTTTATATTCAATAGCGTTGGGTTTGTATTATAATTTGATTGCATCTATAGCAGTTTGTTTTACAAAGATAGCAAACNGGGTTTGTATTATAATTTGATTGCATCTATAGCATTTTGTTTTATAATTGGGTTTGTATTATAATTTGTGTTATTATTGGTCAAATAAAAATTAAATAATTTTATTATATCCATAAAACAT
>OVBE01007282.1:0-18682 GCA_900406425.1 Iberis pinnata
TATATATATATATATATATATATATATAGTTAATTTAAAAAGTCAAAAACCCGAACGGTTTTAAGGTTATTAACCGAACCGAAACCAAAACCAAAATATTTTTATTATTCTAACCTAACGGGTTTTTAAGTAAAACCAAAACCGAACCAGATCACTTAATTACTGTTAAGCTTTTCGGTTACGATTTTTTGCCCAATCCTACATTTTAGTGGTATTTTTGAGAAATAAAGTTTATGATGATATATTTGTAAAAATCTATGAATAACTGTATTTTTGAAAATTCTCTAATTTTACAATGGTACGTTTTCTTTAAATAAAAAAGGGTATTCTCAAAAATACCATAAAAAACTAGGTACATTCCAAAAAATACTACATTTTTAATTTGTGCCAAAAGTACCACAATTTTTCCAAAAATACCATAGAATTGCTTTTGTACCAAAAATACCAGAAATTTGAAATAGGTCGAAAACTTCAAATTTAAACCATAAACCCCCAAAACCAAACTTTACCTCCTTCAAAACTAAACCCTATACTCTATTTAATGAACCCAATTAAATCAAAAATTTAAAATTTTAAGACTTTACTCTAAAAATAACTATAGTGAAGTACCTCAGCTTTAAATTGCTTATAGCCTTGTGTTGAGGACAAAGAAAGCACTTTCACAGCCACTTCTTCATTATCATTTAAATTGCCATGGTACACAACTCCAAACCCTCCTTTGCCAAGAGTTGTCTCGAAGTTATTTGTCATTACGGTAACCTCTTCATAAGTAAAGTTTCTCTTGTTTACAACCATTGATGGGTGTAAAGCTACAAAATTAGAAACACATATCATATATTTTATTCCAAGTAATTATTAAGCTTTTATTTATTGTCAAATCTTACATTTATTAGATGGCTTCTTCTTTCTAATGAAGAGAATAATTAGAGAAATCACAGCTGCAACAATACCAACTAAAGCAACAGTTGCTAGAGTGGGTACTAGCCATTTATTTTTGTTACTTCCATTACCAGCTGTTTTACTTTCACATGATGGATCCAAACAAAGGTCTGGATTTCCTTGAAGACTATAAATTTCTCACAAATTTTTTGGAGTGTTACTAAATAAGTTAGTTAATCATATAAACAAAAGGTTGGGAGAAAGAGAAACATACAGTAATGTTAGTCCATTCTTTTCCATGTTACGAAGGCTTTGAGGAATTGAGCCACTAAGTTTGTTATTACTCAAGTTTCTGTACAATATACATAATACATTGTTTAGCGATTTTGAACAAAACAATGTATGTTTATAAATCTAAGGAAAACATACATAACCGTTAACAACTTCATTTTGGCCAGAAAGTCAGGCACTTTTCCTGTCAAATTGTTATTTGACAAATCCCTAAAACAGACAAATAGATGATATTCACTATAAGAATGAGTGCAAAATTGCAACTGCAAGCTTTGACTAAAAAATACATAATTTCTGACTAATGACAAAATTAATCGAGAAAGTAATTAGAAATTAGTGATTAAGACAGATGGTCAGAAAAATCTTATCGAACAATATCTTGTACAAAATAATAGGGTTGAAAATTTATATCTTGTAATGAATATTATTCCGGTTGTACATGTTGTTCTCGAACATATCATGTACGCGAGTGCGGCTTCTGGCGAGACCAAAACACCGGCGCTTCGACCACAATAGTCTGCACCGGCGAACTCTAGTGCCGATGAGCACGTACGGTTCCTCGAAATTGCCATATCTCTACAGATCCGTTTCTTTTCCTTAGCTCCAGATTCACCAACATCGCATTTGTCGACGGAAGCATTAGTTTTGAGAGTCGATCCGCCATATCTACTTTTGCAGAGTCGCAAGGAAACCGACGATGTTCTCAGAGGACAAACCTCAATACGAGAGCTCGGAACTTCTTCTCAGAGGGGAGAAAGGCACCTTCTTCGTTTCAACGGTGCGGAGGCCAGTACTGCTGCATGCACACGGCGTTAAACCAAGCCGGCCGAGAGAAGCTCTCGCCTCTAGTTTCCGCGCCGGAAACCTATATCTCTATCCTTCAACTCGTTGTGGCTCCAGATCCAGTTCAACAGTTTTCTCCTATCAAATTTTGAAGCGTCGTGTGGGTAGTAGTATGAACGCCGCTTCAGCTTCACTCCCTGGTTGCTGGACGAGCAGCTCCGACGAAGCCGAAGCCTTGGATTTGGATGAGTTGGGTTTAGATTTGTTTCTCTATTGGCTTTGAGTCTAAATTTTTGTAACTCGACTTATATTTTGAGTTAGGCATAAAAAAACCTTTAGGACGCTTTTATATATCTAAAGGGGAAAATTGCCGAAAAAACTCTCAAGTTACTGGAAAACACCAAAAACCCTCCAACTATCACGTGTTCCAAAAAAAACTTGAATTAATGTTGACTTTGCCAAATTAATATCTAATTATGGTTGACTGGAACAATTTAGACCCAACGTTAGTCAAACTTAACGAATTGTTAAGTTTGACCAACATGAGGTCTATTTTGGTTCACGAACCAAAACTCGGTATTTATTTGGCCAAACATAAAAAGTTGAATATTTTTTTGGCCCTGTGTATATATACATTTATTTTGAGAAAATTAGTCAATTATGATTCTTTTATTCATATTTGTGAAAATAAAAATTTGATAATTTTTTTATTTTAGTTACTAAAATATTCGTAACAGAATTTTATTATTATTAATATATATGACATCTAATTTTTATAATTTATCATATTATAAAATTATTTACTAGTTAATTGGATAAGAGATTTATATTATTTTTAAACATAGTTAATTAAGATACTTTAGTTTATGTTTGTGATACTAAATTTTTGGTAATTAGATTGTTGTAGTTAGTATCATATTAGGGTTAAATATAATATAATTAAAATACTATAATTTTATATAATTAAATAAAATAATTAAGGTTATTTTATTAATATGATTTTTGTATAATTGACAAAAATATTAAGTTTATTTTACTAATTATAATATAATTCTTTTATATAATTAGCTACTAAATAATCATATGATATGATACATTATGTGAAAAAACTATACTACTAAAATATTCATAATAAATTTTCTAGTTATGAAAATTTTAGTAACTAAAATAAACTAATTACCAAAACTTTAATATAAAAAATATGAACAAAAATATCTTAATAAAATAATTTTCTCAAAATAATATAAATATCTTATCTATTTAACTAGAAAATAATCTTACAATATGATAAATGATGTAAAAGTTATACTCCTAATATATTAATAAAAAAATTTCAATTACGACTATTTTAATAACTAAGATAAACTAACTACCAAACTTTTATTTTCACAAACATAAACAAAAGTATCATAATTAAATAATTTTCTCAAAATAAATGTAAATATAAATATGGCCAAAAAAATCTTCAATTTCTTATGTTTGGCCAAATAAATACCAATTTTTGGTTCTTGAAGCCAAAATAGACCTCACGTTGGTCAAACTTAACAATCCGTTAAATTTGACTAACGTTGGGTATAATTTGTCCCGGTCAACTATAGTTAGATATTAATTTGGTAAAGTCAACATTAATTCAAGTTTTTTTTTGGACTACGTGATAGTTGAAAATTTTTTCGACGATTTCCTGTAATTTGAAGGTTTTTTCAGTAATTTTTCCATATGTAAAGTCCCTCATAAACAATTGTTGAATTTTATAAATTTCCAATCTTAAATGTACTAACCCATATCTTTTTTTTTGTGCACCATATTTATGATCATTTTACAACATCTAGAAAAGGTAACATATCTGGTGTGAAAAAGATCTGAAATTTCTGATTTTTTTTTTTTTTGTCACGTAAATTTCTGATCTGAAATATCTGATCAAATATATAATTTTTTTATTTTTCTTAGGTAATAGTCAAAATATTCTAAGAAAATCTCCATAAAGTAACATTGTGGTCAGAAAATGTACCTCTGATTTGTTTTTCATAAAATTAGACTGAATTTTTTTATCATTTCGTATCGATTTTTTTTGTCAGAATTAATTGGATGAAACATTGTCATAATGTTTATGCAAAATCCTTCTATAGAAATTTTGTCAAAATTTTTCATAATGTTTATGACAAAAAAATTAATTCGATCCAGAATATTAAAAAAAAAAACACAACAGTTCAATTAATCAATTTCATTAAAATTTTAACTCATAATATTATTAGTTTACAGTGAAAAAAATAAAAATAAAATTATAAAACAACGAATATAATGCATAATAAAAATTTTATAAAATAATAATTATTAATATTTTATAATATTGAATTATTGAGAAAATAAACTATTATATTTATTTAATAATAATTAGATAAACAATTAGTAAAGATAATTTGGTCTTTTTAATCCAACAAAAGTTACTTTCAATATAAAAAAATATTAGGTATATTTTTCAAAAAAATATATAAAATTTAGTCATTACAAGAAAGCATTTGCAAAATTGACCGGACAGACTGACGGGCTATCATCCGCCAGTAATTACTGACAGAATAAGTGACATAATAGTATCTGTCAATAATTATTGACGGCAATACTGACAGATTATTACTGACGGGCAGATCCGCCACAAATCTGTCACATAGCCATTAGTAAATTTTCCAAGTATAAACAAGTTGTTTCAAACCGTTCCCAACGGTGATACTCCTATATACTGACGGATGTATCCGTCAGTAATCTATCACTTATAACGTCAATATAACCAGACCACTCCACCTTAATTGATCACAAACTAAACACATACATCTTTACAAAATATGTCTACTCTTTCCTATTTTTGATCATGTATGGATGGTGAAAGAATTAGTCCATATACAAAGCTTTTGAACAACGAATATGCACACGGTGCTATGGAGTTAATGGAATTAGCATGTCGACAACCTCAAGCACAAAGCAGTCGTAAGTTTACATGTTCATGTTCTTTATGTGGGAATTCTCATCATAACATGATAGATATAGTATGTAATCACTTATATGTGAATGATTTTATGTCGAGTTATAAGATTTGGTATTTACATGGAGAACGACATGATGTTGTTGGTAGTAGTAGCGGTAGCAAACCAATTGCCGATAGGATAAAGGAGCCTAGAATCGCATTAGATTTTGGGACATCTACAGTTCAAATGGTCAGTGACGTTTATAGAGAAAATATATAGTCGGCGTAGGTTTCGAATGAAGAACCTAATTTAGATGTACGACGGTTTTTTTATATGTTAGACGCATGTAATCGGCCATTATATAGTGGATGTAGAGATGGTTATTCGCCTTTATCGCTCCGAGTTCATATTACGAGATACATAAACTAGTATCGGCGCTTGAGTTTTTGCATTAGGTTATAGACGTGTGCATCGACAATTGTATGATTTAGTGGAGACGCGATGAAACCCGGAAATTTTTTTGATATTATTGCAAACCAAGGTATAAAGATACATGTGGTAGAGTTTTAATGCCTTACAAGAGGATATGGTATTTGTCACTAATATACTAGTATATTTATAAAAATTTTCCATAAGTAATTGCCTTTTAATAATATCCTAAGTAACATTTAAAGTGCATTAATGGCTCTTCCAAGATAAGATATTTCTCACATAAGCATAGAGGGAATATGAGACTTACAACTTTTGTAGCTGGCTTAGATATTGTATCTCATTTGATATGGTCCCATTCAATCCATAAGAAGAGAACACTCTGTGTAAAATTAATTATTAGATAAATGGTCTAATGAAATTTAACATATAATCAATATGACGAAGAAAAGTTGAGTGTTCCCAAGGGCTCACAAAGAAATGATTCTCGGTGGAGTAGAGGGATTAATATTGCTGCAGTTTAGACCAGTCCACATAAGCAATACAGGTACACATGGATCTCCTTGCCAACCTACTTTCTCTATGTTGTAACTAGTTTGGATCTTCTTGAGTGCAATGACTGAGAAAGTTTTCCATGTTATTCAGTAGTTTAATCTTATGGGGAAAACATTTTCATATATATGAGCATAACAATGGATCATATGTAATTGACAAACCGTCGTTTTCATCTATTTCTGACTGAGGTAGTTGGAATACCGCAAAAACTTCTATGGCGTTAAGGGATGGTGGAAGAGTTGACTCCTTGGTTTTTACAAGCTCTATCGTGCAAGCATCACCTGTAATGCATTTAATTGACGATCTGATTCGCACTGTATCAGCCCTTAATTTTCGAGGACTATAGTTATCATAAATACTCTTTCCATCCCACAAAATATGAAACTCTCTATTGTCATTTGGCTTTAGGGTTTGGATCTCAGCAAAATGAAGGTATAAGTGAATTTCTTCTTTGGTTTCAGGTCGTACGTAGTGAATCCATGATGACCCACTTCCACTTTTGTTTATGGAAGCCGTTGAGATTATTATTTGTGGTATATCAAACACATTCGTAGTGTTTACTGGGCTGGTAGTGTTTATTTTTTTCAGTTCGTACGTTTCACTTAAGCCCCATACACGATCATAGACATCATCAGGATACCTAACATAACCAATGTATTAAGTAAGTTAGTGGTGAATATTAGTATGTTACGTTTTTCAACACCTTTCCACAAACTATTATCTCAGAATAGGTTCGACACAAAATATTTGCGAATAAACATAGAAAAATAAGTCAATTTATTTTTCTTACAAATTAGAGATAAATTGATCTATTGGGTAGATATGGTATAACAATAAAGTTTTGCCCACAAATTATGAATTTTATTATCTATTTAAATATTCTTATGAAATTCTTCATAAACAGAATTATATTTAATTTGTGTTTTTAGAATATTCTTGGATATTTGTTGGAAATTACTGACAATTTTTTTTAACAAACTACTTTAACTTCATAAAAGCTCTTCTGATTTGTTAGAAAAAATAATATCATAGGAAAATAGTTGGACTTTATAAAAGAGTATTACATTTCGTTTTAAAAACATATATATTTTCATCTATATTTATTGAAATTGTTGATTAGTTTCTAACGATATTTATAAAAACATTTTAGAAAATAACATAGAAAATACGTTGGAGTTTTATAAAATTATTACTAAATTTCGTCGAAAATTAGATTAAAGTTCAAAATTCGTGCAGTTAAATTTTAGAGTTTGGCAAACTAACTTTTTCCGACGAATTCCAAAATTTATATTTTATATACGAACACGAATGTCTTCCATTTAAACGAAATACAATCACATTAGGACAATGCTATAATATAATATTATCATATGAAAAGATATATATATATATATTGAAGTGAAAATATTTTATGATCTTTTGCAATGCTGGATCAGTACACGTAGTACGTAATAGCTTAAGCTCATATTTTCTTCAATGTAGCTAGTTCTTAAAATTTCTGGTTTGAGTTCTTAAGTCTTGTAATCAACATTGTTACAGTTTTACCATCAATGGCGTTGCAATATTTCGTAGTGAACATTTGATTTCCTACAAATGGGCTTAAGGTGAGACATTTGGATAATTAATTCGGTTTCGATTCAGTTTTTCAGGTATTGGATCATTTGGATATAGGATTGGAGATCACTTCGGTTAGGTTACTAATATTTTGATTTAGTTTATGTTATGTTATTTAGTTAATAAATATTCTATATCCAGTCAAGTAACTTTTTCATTTGGTTTGGGTAATTTAGTTAACCAATCTGTACATAGTACAAAATCCCAAATCGTAGAGATTGGTTATGTATTATACCTTGGGGATGATTGGCTAGAAGGCTGCAAAGGCTGTAAAAATAATTGCTTTTTTATTTTTAAAGTCTTTAGAGTCACTTTTTCAATAATTGCTTTTTTCACTTTTTTAAAATAAAAGTCACGGTTCTTACCGCCAAAAGCCTAGAGTCACAACTTTTACCAATCAGCCCCCTTATTGATCCAATTATAACAAGAAAACAGAGTAAATTAACTTACCGTACAATGTCTCCAGGATGTCGTCTTTCATCCAGATGAGCATCGCCGAAATACTTGCGGAAAAATACCTTCAAGGAGCCGGTTTGAGTAGTATAGGAGTCATCTCTCAAAGGACGTAATTCTAAGGCAGATATATACGGCGTCGTTGTTCCCGTCTTAACCAAACAAATATCCAAAGAGTTTGACTTTGGCATGTGGATTATCTCCGCTATGACACCATATTTCATGTAAAGTTTATCATAATCAATATATTCTCTCTCTATAGTTTTCCAGAAGTTAGGGCCAAGATAAAGATCAAACGTCGGTACTGCTTTAAGGTCATCATAATCTGCATATAAGAATACAGCCCTGATAATATAATGTCTTTCCTTTATGACAGTAAGATTATAGCAGTTTCGTGATCCTTCAGGAAAATACCTAAGGTACTTTAAATATGGCCTTAGCAATTTCATGCCAAAACCGGGATACTCAATATACTTGTTTATACCAATTTTTCCACTGCTAATGAAACCAGCATCAGATGAGAAATGTAAACCAGTGGACTCTTCGGTATAACTAGATTCATTATGTGGCATTCCACAATCTATGTTGATGAATCCTGTTACAAGTCATGGACAAAAAAAATTAACAGAAACCTAAACCTTGTGCAACTACCTCAAGTCCAAAGATAATATTATTAAGGAAACATTATCAATCATAATCAATTATGTTTATTATCATATCATTGTAATTATTATAGCTCTAGGTTTTTCAGTATATATATGTAATCTCACATTACAGGAAGACATATCAAAAATATATTTTTTTTTTGGTATATCAGAGCGGGTTGAATAAAACCTAATTTTTTTGCCCCGCTCATTGTTCTCTTCCTTCTTCTCCTTTTTCTTTTCTATTTTCAAAGTCTTGCTAGCTTCTCTCTGCTATCATGGCTAACACCAACGGAGAAACGGTTGATGTCAACTCTTCTACTTCTCTTAATGTTAATATGGTGAATGTTACAAAACTTTCGTCCACCAACTACATGGTTTGGAATCAACAGGTTCACAAACTACTTGATAGCTATGATCTTGTTGGTTTCTCAACGGCACCAACGTCCCACCAGGATCTACCATTACGGTTAATGACTCTCAGGCACCAAATCCGGCCTTTTCTATGTGGAAACGCCAAGACAACCTCATTTACAGTGGTCTCCTTGGCACGATCTCTTCCACCATTCAACCAATTGACTCTGCCTCTAAAACATCAGCTGAGATTTGGAAAATTTTATTTGCATCCTATGCCAAACCGAGTCGTGGGCATTTCAAACAAATCAAACAACATCTCAATCATTGTTCTAAAGGAGCCAACACAATTGATGAGTATATGCGTACTCTCAAAATGAAGTTTGATCAGTTGTCCTTACTTGGGAAGGAACTTGAGCAAGAGGATCAAATTGATTACATACTAGAAGCTTTACCTGAAGAGTAAAAGTCGGTGATAAAACATGTGGAAGGTAAAGAGTTGTCTCCTACTCTCACACACCTTCACGAAAAACTCATTAATCATGAGATAAAGATTCAAGCAGCAATGGCTTCTCAGTCTCTGTCTTCTACTGTCTTACCTACATCTACGAATTTTGTATGTCAGGATCGTAACTCTCACCAAAAAAACAAGCAGGAATATGAGCCTAATACCTCCCAGTCTCACAACAACAATTACCGGCAACCTACTACTCAACATCCACGCTTTAATGGTCATGGTTCTCGCCCATACCTTGTAAAATGTCAAATCTGTGGTACTCAAAGTCATAGCGCTAAGCGTTGTCCATAGTTCCAGCAGTAGCAGCCTTTTCCAATGCTGTCTCAGCCGAACTCAGTCTCCATGTGGCATCCAAGAGAAAATATGGTTTCTACACCTTACAACTCCAACAAATGGATCCTCGACAATGGTGCTTCTCATCATGTCACCTCTGATTTTTAGAACCTATCAATACATCAACCATACATGGGTACAAATGATCTTATGGTTGCAGATGACAATACCTTACCAATAACACACACTGGTTTCATCTTTATTCCCTTATCTTATAAAGATTTAGTTTTAAATAAAGTCTTGTGTGTTCCTAATGTTCATAAGAATCTGGTCTCTGTATATCGCCTCTGCAACACTAATAATGTCTCTGTTGCCTTTTATCTGGCTGCTTTTTAGGTGAGGGATCTCAACACGGGGGCACTGTTGCTGCAAGGCAAAACTAAAGAAGGTCTTTATGAATGGCTAATTACAAAACAACAAGCTACTGCATTATTTACGTTTCCTACTTCAAAAACTACTTTATCTACTTGACATTCTCGTTTGGGTCAGCCCAATGCTTCTGTTTTACAAGCTGTTGTTTCTCGTTTCAAACTCCCGGTTTTATCAAGTAATAAAGTTCATTCACCATGTTCAGATTGTATATTGAATAAGACTCACTAATTCCCTTTTGCTAATTCAGTATCACTTCTACTTGTCCTCTTGAAGTAATATTTAGTGATGTCTAGACATCTCCGTTATACGCAACACAACATCATAAATATTACTTGATCCTTGTTGATAACTTCTCTAGATATTCATGTGTATATCCCCTGCAAAAAAAGTCCCAAGTACAACAAGTTTTTATCGCTTTCAAAGGCTTGGTGGAGAATAAATTGCAAACAAAAATTGGTACTTTTTTTACAGACAATGGTGGTAAATTTATGGAAATGAAAGAGTACCTCTTGACGAATGGAATATCTCACCTAATGTCTCCTTCACATACCCCAGAGCATAATGAGATTCCAGAGAGAAAGCACAGGCATGCAGTTGAAACTGGTCTAACGCTTCTTTCCACTGCCTGTGTTTCAAAACAATACTGGCAGTATGCTTTTGCCACTGCAATTTTTCTCATAAATCGACTTCGTGCAACAACAATTAGAAATCAATCACCATATCAAAAATTGTTCGACTTCACCCAATCTTGAATGATTAAGGATTTTTGGAAGCTTGTGCTTCCCTTGGGTGCATCCGTATGCGCCTCACAAGCTTGTTGATCGTTCATTGAGATGCGTCTTCCTTGGTTACTCCACCTCACAATCTGCTTATCTCTACCTCGATTTGATTAATGGTTGGGTTTACGTGTGTCGTCATGTTCGGCTTGACGAAACCTAATTCCCTTTTGCTTCACAGACTTCGTCTTCTTCCGACAGAGAGGGGGACAACTCTCTCAATGCTTCCTCACCCATGGTCACAGTACTTCCAGCTTTTCTTTCACACCCCATCGCAATAGCGATGTCGTGCTCAGCCTCTCACTCGTCATTGTCTCCGCCTTCGTCGCCACAACAAACTCAAGTACGTCTTTTGCCACTAGAATGTTCTTCTCTTCTTCCTATTTCTGAGCCACTACTCCATCTCAAAATGGGCTGACTCCCACGGCCCAACTTCTATCTACATTAATATCACCAACTGAAATGGGCCAATCTCCTACGCCAGCCCATTCTAATACCTCTTTACCTCTCTAAACTTCAAGCCCATTACTCACATCACCTTTAAACCCAAAAGAATTACCTTCCCCAACTCCTTCGATACACTCTCAAAATCTCTCACCCTCAAATATGCATTTGATGATTACCAGATGCAAGAATAATATCATCAAGAAATCTCGGAAGTATGATTTCACTATTTCTCTTCGACAGTCCAAACATCTGGAACCCAGAAAAGTTACCCAAGCTTTAAAAGATGAGATTGGCGAAAGGAAATGTCCTCCGAATTTACAGCGATTACTCACAATTAAACCTGGAAGTTGGTACCTGCTCAACCGCTACAGAATCTAGTCATCTACAAATGGATTTTCACTATCAAGTATCATATGAATGGTTTTGTCGATTGTTACAAGGCCATACTTGTGGTGTGTGGTTTTAATCAACAGTATAGGATTGACTACTCAGATACTTTTAGTCCGGTCATCAAAATGCCATAAATTTATTTAGTACTCAAGCTTGCAGTTCATTATTCTTGGCCAGTTAAGAAAATGGACGTCAATAATGCATTTTACAAGGCTAACTAACGGAAGAGGTATATTTGACTCAACCGTCGGGTTTCATGGATCCTCAATTTCCATCTCATGTTTGTAAGCCCCACGCTCATGGTATCTTTCCCTTAAACAGTTTTTGCTTGGTTGTAATTTTGTCCCTTCTCTAGCGGATATGTCTCTGTTTATTCATCGATCCGACACAGATATCACATACTTACTTGTCTATGTAGATGATATTTTGGTTACAGGCAGCAACTCAATAGTTATCAGTCACCTTCTCAAGGCATTTTCGTCAAGATTCAACATCAAAGATCCCATAGACTTACACTAATTTCTCAGTATTGAAGTCACTAGAATAGAGTGGGGTCTTCATTTGATGCAGAGAAAATATGTTCAAGATCTTTGTAATCGGAAAAATATGGCAAATTCCAAGACAGTTTCAACGCCTTTATGGTCTTCACCTAAACACACTCAATTTGCTGGCGCTTTACTTCTTGATCCATTAGAGTATCGTTCTGTCATTGGGAGCTTGCAATATCTCTGATTCACCAAACCAGATATCTCATATGCTGTGAATAGACTATCACAATTTATCCATCGACCGAAAATGGATCATTGGAAAGCGACTAAGTGTGTCCTCAGGTACTTGGCTGGAACTTCAACACATGGTATTTATATTCAAAAAGGACAAACGATGGTTTTACATGGCTTTACGGATGCGGACTGGACTAGTGACACAGATGATTATGTGTCCACAAATGCTTACATCATCTACTTAGGCTCCACTCCGGTTTCATGGTCCTCAAAGAAGCAACGGGAGTTGCTCGTTCTTCAATTAAAGCGGAATATCGGGCTGTCGCTAATGCGACTTCCGAGGTATGTTGGATTCAATCTTTGCTTCGGGAATTAGGTATCACTCCTACCATTGCTCCGGTGTTGTATTGTGATAACATAGGAGCAACGTATCTTTGTGACAATCCGGTTTTTTATTGAAGGATGAAACACATTACTTTATACTATCATTTTATACGCAACAAGATACAAGCGGGATCACTTCGAGTAGCACATGTTTCAACCAGGGCTGACGCTTTGACGAAACCGTTGTCTCAACAACCGTTCGAAAGAGCAAGAGACAAGATTGATGTGACGATAGTCCCTCCATCTTGTGGAGACGTATTAAAAAAATATTATCAATCATAACCAATTATGTTTATTAGCATATCATTGTAATTATTATAGCTCTAGGTTTATAAGTATATATATGTAATCTCATATTAAAGGAAGACATATCAAAAAGATATTCTCTATAAATATAGCCACACAAAGTTCGCAATATAAAAGAACTTTGCTTAGGTCAAAAAAAAAAAGATACATGCTCTTAGAGGGTTATATAACCATGAAGACATAGAAATACCTGGTTGACCTTGAACAGTAGCAAGATCAGAAATGTAAAAAATCCCTATTATGACCAAGAAAATAAGCCTGTAGATACTCTCCATTTTCTAATGTTAAGATAACAAAAAGTGCAAATCATCCGAAATAAAGCTGTTCAAATCCTCAAAGATAAAGATGTTTGATCAACTTAACGTTGAAAATGTCACCTATGATCACTTGGAGGTTAATGCTGATTAGTTTTATCTATAAAAAATAAATACAATTATTTATTTGCTATATAAAATGCCAAATTGAGTAAAGTTTAATGATATAAGATGCCTTTCCAGCTTGGTGGACTTTCTCCCATGTATGTATGAGTTTCGAGCACGTCTCTCTCATCGACAATGTAACACCTCTTGAATATTTTTATTATTATTTTTATTTATAGAAAAAAATAACATAGTTGGAAAATTTTAATATATAATTAACCCACAATATAATTAGGTTTCATTATTCACGGTAAATTTCGATACATTGACCTGATCACTATATATATGTTTCATATTTATGATTCGTTTGATAATATATTGGTTGTAGTATATATTTTCGATAAGTAGAATTTGGGAAGAGAATTAAATAACGCAAAGAAAATAATTTGCTAATGAATTTTGACTAGTTTTGCCTACTTCTCTATACCTGTTCTAAATGTTTTTATTACTAGGAAAATATTACACAAAAGAAATCCGATTACACATTAAAATCACTCTTAGTTTTTCTCATTGAATTTTCTCTTGCTTTGTTTTTCCTCTCTCTCTCTTATATTTTCTTGGATTAACTTTATTAGCCACTCCTCAATTTTGTCCATCCAATTTTTTTTTTCTTAAGTTTTAGAGCTCTTTAATTTTTCACTTGAACTTAGATTGCTCCTTAATCGTCCCCATCAACTTTGACCATCCAATCTTTTTGCCCATTAACTTTAGAGCTCATTAATTTCCCACTTGAACTTAGATGGCTCTTTACACGACTCCCTTGACTATTCTTTCTTATCATTTTACGTCCAAAGCTATTTAGAATACTAATTTGCGAAGAAGAGATTGTGGACTCTTGTGAAGAAGAAAAAGACCATTGCCCACCGTAATTACGCCACCGTCCACTTTATTCACCAAAATTTGAAAAACAAGTATAGCCATTACAAGAAAACATAGACATTCTAATGGGTATATTCGTTAGAAGAAAACTGTCAGAAACAAGGGTTTTTTAAGAAAAACTGACAGATATCATCCTTTCGTTTTAAATGGTCGGTAATGATAATCCATGAGTAAAGCCGTCAGTATTACCGACGAAAAACTGACGGTCATTTACTGACGGATTTATTGACCGTTTAAATCCATCAGAAAACAGTCCGTCAGTTATCCGTCGATAAATTTGCCGTCAGTGTTCAGTCATTATTACTGACGGCATTACTAAGCAAAATTTAATTGTACCTGTCAGTATTAGTGACAAAAATCTAATTTTTTGACGTAATACTGACGGATTTAAAAACATATATATTCAATAATTAAATATTTATTGATTTATATTATAAATATTAAAATAAATTTAAATAGTATTAAAAATAAAATTTAAAATACTTGTAAAATAAAAATTCGAAATATTCATAAAATCTGAATATATTTATTAAATTACGACAACAACTACTATTGTCCTAAGCGGACCCACATTTGGGTCATAAGCTCGTCCACCCTAGCTTGCATATGGCTTCCATGTCTGCCTTCATCTTATCTTGCTGAGCCAAAATCTGAGCGTCGCTCTCCGCTTGTGCGGCCGCCATAGCGTACATCTTCTTCTCTTCTGCATGTCCGTCAAAGTCACGTCCTTCCTCCTTAGCTCCTCTCTGATAGCCTTCCTTGCAGTTTGGGATCCTGATCCTAGAAAGCAATAGCCGGCCATGTTCCCAAACCTAAACATGCTTCCCTTCAACTTTTTTGTTTCCTGGAAAAAACAGAAAACAATATTGTATTAGTATAAACAATATGCAATAGTATGTAATTAAATTTAAATATTACTTACTTGAGTCATACTGTACCTCTAAGGGGATGTAAGCATCATTTGGTATCTGCTGAGTAGACTAGATCTCTTCGAGATTTTTTTTAGATGTCTCGACCAACTCCCGAGCTAGCGGGTCATAAATCTGTCTGATCTTCTTGTTCATGTGCAAATCATCTATAATCTCAATGGGCGGCGAATCATGGTCAATCTTACGCCTCTGTTTAAAAATTGAATGTTTAATTTTATATCAAATTTATTGAATTAAAAAACTACTATATTAAGTCATACCATCTCATATTGTCGAGTGACCGAACTCTTTGCACCAGAGTTGATAGTCGAGATCCCCCTACCATCACGTTCGCTTAGGCAGTTCATCTTGTTCTTCTCGGATAAAGATTGAGTCCCTTCTTAACTCCAGTCCTAAATTAATGGGTCTAGGAGTGCATCGAGCATTTGACTGTGCTTCTTCCCTTCATTCATCCAGGTATCCTTCCATGCATATACGTGGTTGTTGTAAATCCTGCATGCTCTAGACTTGAACTCCTTCTTCCCTAAAGATGTAATGGCAAGATTCCAGTTGAATTCTTTCTATATGATTCAAAAAATTAAGCTTAGTAAGAATATATTTGAGTTAAGATTGTCAAAATGAAATCCTAAGATTCTTACTACAAAATAGTAAAACAAATAGTCTCTATCCAGACGACATGTGTACGAACTAAGGGTACGCAACGCGAAGAATATTGTGCATCATTCTCATGATACACTACGAGATGCCATTGTCTAAAGCGGTAACCATGTCATTTCATCCCCGACCTCACAATATGGTTCTAACACCGGCAACCGCTCACGTCCCGGTTGGACTAAAAGCTCCTCCAAAGTCAGCTGCTGCGGATGTGGTTGAGGTTCCTCAGGTGGCTGATGGGGTGGCTCATGGGGTGGTGCCTGAGAGTCAAGCACCTGATTACCAGAACCAAACATAAGAGGCGGAGGTGCCGAGGATGACTCTCCTACATCTCCCGATGTAGGCGGTTGAAAAGATCTCCGGCATATCTGAAACGACCGTAATTACTAAGATTATGGTCATATGAAATTAATATTAGTATTATAATCATAAAATTTAAAAGTATATAATATTGATAATAAAATTTTAATGTAAAGATTATACATTAATTTTGTACTTTAAATGTTATACTTTTGGATTAAAAATTTTAAATTTAAATTTTATACTCAAATTTTAAATCCTATAATTTTAATTTTTAATTTTGATCTAAATATTCAATAAAACACCATTAAATTTGCTAAATCCTAAGTAAATAAATAAACACAAAATTTACCCTAAACATCAAAAACAACAAATTTACAATAAAACCCTAAATTTTTCTAATCAAACACCAAAAAAAATCAAATTAACACTAAACCTAAACATTTCTAATCCATTCCAAATCAGCAAATCATTATTACCTAACAATCTAACAATCAAAACAAACAAACCTAATTATATCTAAGAGTTCTAAATGCATCCAAAATCTCAAAACTTCCTAAAACCCTAAATTACACATAAATCATAAACTAACCATCCAATTCAATCAAAATCAACACTAGGAACCTAAATCTATGTAATAGAACTTACGTTGAGTTTGGATTGGTCATTGATTGGCTTGAAATCCAAAAGTTTGGAAGATTTCGCCGACTTTTTCGTTTTTTTAAAATGAAGAAGAAGAGTCTGGTTTTTGGATATATATTCGACAAACTGATGGGTAAATCCGTTAGTTTCTCGTTGGTAACCAAAAAGTTGAATTTTTGCAGGTTTCCCAAAATTTTGGGAAGTTGAAACGCGGTAAAAGGAAAAATTCGTTTGTAATCCCTCAGTATTTCTAATAGATTACTGACGAGTTAAGAAAACTTACGGGTTTTCCCGTCAGAAACGCATGCCCTCAGATTGGTTAGAGTTAGGATTCCGAATTCACACGAATGATAACATATTCAATGTTATAATGCATTAGTAATCGAATATATTTGACAATTCATATTTTCATGTTTTATAATTTTGAACTTCAGGGTTTATCATCTTATAATTTTAGAAACGCTTTCGGTTATAAACATCCTACAATATGAAGTTTCGTAAAATATTGTTCGAATAATTTTGTAAAATTGTTTACAAATATAAAACTTGAATAAATTCATCAATTACTATGTTTACTATAATAATAATACAATTACAAAAATAAATTTTTTTAATAATTATATAGTTACATAAGTTTAAAGAAATTATATATGTAAGAATTTAGCTGTTTATAATTATTAATAAAATATATCCTAGATGATATAAATTAATTTATATGATTAATTAAAAATAAGTCTGACATTTGCTTAATATTATAAACTAGATTAGGAGCCTCCATGATATGTGGATAAAAATAAATTATTTATATTTTGAAATTTGAAATGATATGATTATATATTTCAATCCATGTTAAAATCCAAGTTTAATTATTATTATATATTGTGTAAATCATAATTATTAGTATCCACAATAAATTTAGATTAGCCAAAATTATGTGAAATAATTATCAATAGATTTTAGAAATATATATATATATATATATATATATATATATATATAATATTACCTAAAATTGAAAGTAAAAACCGGGGCTTCTAGCTCTGGTGATAAAGGGCTCACGACTATGAGTTTTGTCTCCACGGTTTGAATCCCGGTCACCGTCAATTAAAATGAGGTGCATTTCGGCGGCCCTCTTGGATATCCTCAGTGACTATAGACGCTTTGGGCTTAGTCGGAGTCTTTCGGGGCTCCGGATACCAGGATTTATTAAAAAAAATATTGAAAGTGAATATGAATAAAAATTATTCTTTTAAAAAAATATCTTTCGATTATATTTTTAATAATTTTCTTGTAAATAAGCATGATAATAAAAGTTAAGATCTGTAAATTATAAAGTTGAACAAACAAACTTAAAAAAAAAACATAATTTTTAATATACAATAAAAAAAGTTTCTCAAAATAATTAACACTAATATAATGTTCTTGATAACCTACACTATATATTGTGGTTTTACAGTTTTATGAAAATATGAAAGGTGCGTATGTTTTTCTTCCAATTTTATATTATTAATCTTCTACACATTCCATTAGTTTAATGTTATAACTTACATTTATTTATTTTGATCTCTAATTTCCTTTTACAAAATCGCTAAAACTAATATCAACATATGTTGCGATTTTTGTTCTTAAACAAACAATATATATATATATATA
>OVBE01007283.1:0-18682 GCA_900406425.1 Iberis pinnata
AATCAATCGCAACTTAACCAGAAATTTCGACGAGTCACAATAAGATTTCGACGATGAAGAATGACGATTTCGGAGAAAACGACGAGCGCGATAACTAGGTCACTAAACCATTTTTTTTCTTCTTTAGTCAGTGTGAAATAGTTGAGCGACTGAGAAATTTGATATGTATAATGTTTTAATGACATGGAATACGGTTTAATGATGTGGATTTGTTCATTATAAATTAACCAAAATAAGAGAAAACTAAGCAAGGGAATGAATCGTAATTTACAAGGGTTGTGAAAGTACTCTAGTAATTTTTGAAAGATGTATGGTATTCGAGTCATTATTAAACTTTTCTATGGTATTTGAGCGATTTTCTCATAAACAAAAGGAAGCCATAGTTCTTCTAAGTCGAGAATCTCCAATCCGGTAGAATCAAGTAGAAAGTAAAATCCCCTCCTAGGTCAAGTAGTGATGAAAGAATAAGGAAAAAAAAAAATGAGAACCAAGATGGTTACTTTTGGATTTCAAGGGTAGAGATAGGATCATTTTCACATTCGACATAGGAAGGCTTTTAGCTTTATGGTTATGGGTACATGAGATTTTATTCTTTTATGCATCTAAGTGTTCTCACCTTTAGCATTCTACTAAAACTCATTTCTCTTTTGAGTGATCCTTTTTTGAATGGAAAACCCGCATGATGAAGGAATGGCATGATTCACGGTTTCCACTTAATGAATGTTAAAGAGATGATGGATTTCAATTCATGTGAAAGTTAGTATTGATCTCAATCAAGATTTGATGAGTATGGCTACGATTTTTAAGTAAGATGAGATTGTTATGCATTTTAGAACCAGTAACTTGGACATCAATATCACTTACTTTATCAGCATATTTTGTTTTTGAGTTCCCACTTTCAAACTTCTTTTCCAGACTTAAGAATTACTTGCTTGAGGGCAAGCAAGGATTTAATTTGGGGGAGTTGATGTCTCTGTATTTTACATGTTTTAGGAATGCATTTACCACCATTTTTAGGTTTGTTTTGTTATTAATATGTTGCATTAGTAGAGTTACTTAGAAACTTTGCATGTTTAGGACAATTTCACATTAGCATTGTATACATGTTGCATTTTGGAGATATTTCAGGTACTTAGGGAACTTTCGGAACATCATGGACAAGTTGAAGAAGTAGAAGTAAGAATCATGGCCAAGCTTGACCAAGCACAATTCGAGTTACAACCAAGTCTTCATCAAGCCTGTGACCAGTCTTCATCGATTCGTGGCCAAATATTCATCGAGCCCAACTCGATCAACCCATCTCGATCAGAGCTTGAGTCCAGCTCGATCACATCTTGAGCCCAACTCGATCACATTGTATTAGCTTCTTCCATTGTGACATTGATAATTTGACGTCTTTTTTTTATTCATTTCCTGGTTTCTTAAGTTACAGAATAACTGCAGAATATGCTTGCGATTCTTTATTGAGAAGAGTAATTGATAATAAAGAGGATTCAGGTAATTGGTATACAGATTGTTGAACCTTGTTAGGCAGACATATAAAAGTAGTGCATCTCTTTTTTTGTGATATCTTTGATGTTGGGTTTTAGCCATATTTTTCCTTACAGTTAACTTAGTAAATCATACTTTTATTTATGGTGTTAGGTTTGTCAATGGACTTGATGAAGATTGCAATGACTACGTTATGTTCAAAAATTCTCTCACAGGACAAGGAACATTTTGCAGAAATGGATGTCAGTGCAATTTTCATGCTAAAGGTTTCTTCTCTGCCTCTTTTTCGAAACTCAATAGGCAATTCTTTCCTTTGTCTTCTTTCTCCGGAATGTTTTTTGGCTATCTCATGAAAGGATGGTTCTTTGAAGAATGTTCTGAAAATTGGGTGGTTGGGTCCACTCCCAGATGTGCATGATTTGCTTTGGAGTGTTATGTGATATTTCTCTTGCATTTTGTTGTTGTCTTAGAAACAGGGAATCACAAAATTTGGAAGTTGTTCGGATTATTAATAAGCCTGGTGGGTCTTTGAGGGATTTACTTTTGGATGAAGGGTAAGACAATACTTGTGTCTTTGAGGATCGTTTAAGACATGTTTCTGTGAGCTATTGATCTCTAATTACTATTCATGTTTTGGCGGATCTTAAACTTATAAATATAGTCGTACTTTGGAATATTGATAGGAATTATGCTTCCAGTAATTTTGCCTCCTAATATCTCAACTTTATTCTATACCCTTAAGTTTCTTCTTGATAAGAAGATAGGAAATGCGAATATTTTGATAGCAAATTCTACAATGGATATTGATAAAGTGAAAATCTACAGTGCAGGTGTCTGTATGGAACACATGACCAAGTTTGCTAAGATTGAAAGGGCTAAGAAAGAATAGATGAAAGTGAAGAAGATTCTAGGCCTATGAAAGGGCCTCTCTGGATTATTCATATATCAATAATCTGAAATCTGTTCTTGCTTAAACTTATCAAAAAGAGGAGGCTTATTTCAAGGCAAAAACGCAGAGTACAATGGTTGCAAGAAGGTGACAGAAACACCAAATATTTTCATTGTAAGATGAAACAAAGGCGCAGTCTAAATCGCATTCTCCTTATAGAAGATCATAATGGGAAACTTCAACATGACAAGAGTCAAATTCAAACCATCTTTGTGAATTACTTTAAGGATCTTTTCACACAGCCTAATACTAATGCATCATCTCCTGATTTTGCAGTATTTCAATCAATGCAATCTAGAGTCACTCCATTGAAGAATGCTCATCTCACAAAACTTGTTACAGACTATGAGATAACCCAAGTACTTCACCAGATGAATGATGGGAAAGCACAAGGTTCAGATGGGCTCACTTCTAGCTTCTTTAAAAACCACCGGGACATTATAGGTGAAGACACAAAGGCTTTTATCCAAAGATTTTTCAATGATCATCATCTGGAACCTGGTATAAAGTATACTCTTATTTGTTTGGTTCCTAAAATCCCTCACCCTGAGAACCCTAAAGACTATCGGCCTATTAGTTTAGTAAATGTTGCCTATAAGTTAATCTCAAAGATTTTGGCAAATAGATTAAAGCCACTACTGCACCAGATAATCTCTGTTAATCAATCAGCCTTCATTCCTCAAAGATTAATTACTGATAATGTGCTATGCACATGAATTGATCCACTCCCTCAAAACTAGAACAAGGATCCACCCCTACTTAGCAATGAAATTGGATATAACTAAAGCTTTTGACAAGGTTAACTAGGCATTTTCAGAATTCATTCTAAGGAAATTGCTTTTGCAGAAAAGTGGTGCCAATGGATCATGCTTTGCCTTACCACCCCTACCTTTTCTATTCTGATCAATGGAAGGCCTACTGGGAAAATCTATCCACAAAGGAGTATCCGTCAAGGTGACCCTATTTCCCCTTATCTTTATTTAATTGTATTTGAGGGTTTATCTTTCTTGCTTCAAGATCTTATTGCCAAAAAGTTGATTACTCGATTTAAAGCATGTAGAAATGGACCATCTATCTCCCATCTGCTTTTTGCAGATGACTGCCTCTTATTCTGTAAGGCTGACACCACTGAGTGCTCAAATTTGTTAAATAGGTTGCAGTTATATGGGACCTTGTCTGGATAGGAAGTTAACTTTCAGAAATCTTCCCTTTAATTACGCAGCAACTGTCCTTACCCTACAGTTTTGTTTCACCAGTGTTCAAAGGATCAAGGCTAAACTGCAACATTGGTCAACAAATTTTCTCTCCTCTGCAGGTAAGGAGACCCTATTAAAAGTAGTAGTTGCAGCCCTTCCTATATACTCCATGTCATGCTTTCTATTGCCACACACTATAACCCAGCAAATTACAAAACTGATGCGCCAATTCTGGTGGAGCTCTTCTATTCACAATCATAAGATGAATTGGGTTTCTTGGTCTAAAGTTACTAAATCTAAAGCTGCTGGAGGCATTGGCTTCAGAGATGTAGTGAATTTTAACATTGCTATGGTAGCAAAACAGAGCTGGAGGATGCTTACTGAACCATCATCTCTTTGGACTCAGGTATACCATTCTGAATACTTCTCTAAAAGTTGGTCTTTTAGATTCAGTCTTAGGATATATAAAGGACTACAATTACTTAAATAAGGCCTATACTGGTGTATTGGTAATGGGGAAACTATTAAGAGTTTGGAAAGATGATTGGATACCTACTGAAAACGCTTTTGCTCCAGCTTAAACCCTGAATTCTCCAGTGTATTATGACACAAAATTCGGGACCCTATTCTATCCCCACAGCTCAATCTGGTCACCTGAACTGCTTGCCTCTAAAATATGCCCATCTAATGCAGCTAAAATTGTTACTATTCGACCATCACTTTGTGGAGCTCCTGATAGGCCTTTATGGAAATACTCCACCTCTGGTGAGTATTCTGTTAGATCAGGATATTATGTCCTGTATACTGAACCAAATAATCAGTTGCTTTCTGCTGTACATACTCAGCTATTCAAATACATATGGAAGCTCCTTGTCCAAAATAAAATTCATCATTTCTTATGGCGCATAATTAATCAAGGTTTAAGTGTACATTGTGAGTTGAATCGCAGAGGTATTCGTATTGAAAGACATTGTGTTTTGTGTGGAGAAGAAGATGAAACTGTCTATCATCTTTTCTTTGGTTGTAGAATGTCCAAAGAACTTTGGAGTTAGCTCCTCTTGAGCAACTCTTTATCAATAATTTTAATGGGAATCAACATGAGACTCTGCAATATGTCTTAAAGCATAAAGTGGTATCTAAAGTTCCCATTACAGAGCAGTATCGTTTAGGCTTTGCTCCATTGTTGCTCTCATTTTGATGAAAGATGCAGCCCGGAGGAGTCCTACATGTGGTATTGGCATTGGTTGGATATTGCAGCAGGGACAACGAACTGTCTTACAAGGATCCTCTTCCTTGCCTCATGCATCGACACCTTTTGAAGCTGAAGCAATAACTTTAGTAGAAGGCCTTCTGCATGTCTGGAGACTTGGTTATTTCCAATTGATTGTAAAAAATGATTGCAAAGATCTTATGAACCATCTCCAAGCTGCAGTTCAAGATCCTCTGTGTTCGAAGCTATGAAAGCATCAATCTACTACGATCCTAAATGACATTTATATTATCACTAAATCTTTTGTTTCAATCGCTTTTGTTCATGTTGTACGATCATGTAATGTTTTGGCTCATAACTTCGCTTCTATAGCTAAGCATAACTCATCTCCTTATGTAATTTGTTATTGTTAGTTAATGCATATCTTTCGACAAAAGAAAAAAAATCTTGGATTTGTATCCATGTTTCAAGATATTTAAACTTTTGTAACAAGAAGATGAACTCATAACAAATTTTCTCTCACTAAAGCTCTCTGCCTTCTCTCTTCTTCTCCATATGTTTGTGCCTCCTCTATTTGTTCCGGTGCCGCTATCGGTCTTAGGCTAGCGCCGAGCCTCTTTTTTATTTTCTTTTGTTTTTGGTGACTCGCTCTCTCCTTTTTGTCTTCTCCACCTGTTTTAGTTACTGTCAGTGCTCATCCATGGTGGTCCATTATTCTCCCTAAAACTCTGCTATAAGGCGTGCATGTCCTTCCAGACCGTAGATTTGGCTCCTTCTCCCCTCCAACAGCCGTTGCAACGGGAAGAGTCAGATCTCCGGCGATGATGGACATTCGGTGGTCGGATCTACCGATCCTCCACTTGCATGATTTGTTCTTCGTCTCTCGACGGTGGCTAATGGTTGCTTTGTATTGTCTCGAGTATCTTCTCCTCTCTTGCAAGTGCCACGCGGAGGATCTGGGTTTCTAGAGTTGGTGCTCCACCGTGTTACAGGTCGTTTGTAGCTATTTAGTGGTGGTGGTCGGGTATTATGTATAACTGTATTGGTAAGGAGATTGAAGTTTTGTGGATTGGTTTGGATGTGTCATTTGGCATAACCACGCCACCGCTGTATACTCCTTCTAGGTTCCAAGCTTCTGCAGACTATCTTTGTCAATGTGGCAGAGCTATTGGTTCTTATTTTCCTTTTTCTGCTTTTTAAGTCGGTTGTTTATAAGTCATGTTAAAATATCTTTTGATGTGTATTTTTTGACAGAGTAGTTCTTTTAGGTCTTAAGAAACCATTCTCATGGATCATGCAATCCGCATTTTCATTTTCGTATTGGTTATCACCGATACTATGGGAGATCAGAGACTGTAAATATGTTAGTTTATGTACTGTGTTGTAAAATCCTTTCTGTGGCATCTAATAATTTCTATTATGTTGATTTACATATTTAGGCCGTTAGTTACCCTAAAATGGGGTTTGTAAACTTCTCGTAGATGGGATTGTATGCACCCCATGTAGATTTTTAATCTATTTAAATGAAATGCCAAAGAAATTTTTTTTGTAATATATTTGAGTTGCACTTGAACAACCTACAAAAAATAGTAATGGTTTTCTTATTCTTGCAACTATTACAGTATAGCTTTTTTGGGAACTATGTATTTAATCATTAAACTAAAATTTAAATTTAAGGTATGAAATAAGAAAATAAGTGCAATAAAATTATACTTGATTTAAACTTATAGAAAAAAACAGGAAGAAAAAATCTGCGCATATACGCGACTACAAGTTTGGTATTACATTAATGAACGGTAGATTTTTTTCATCTCAAAGATCGAAGGGGAATACAAAGTAGATAATAAATCTAAGTTAACAAACATAAATTTAGGAGTGTAAAGTTGGTGAACATAAATTTTAATCTCTAAAATCATAATAAAAAATGAATGCAAAAATAACTTAACTTCTAGTTAAAGACAGAGACTATTTATCTTAGGCACAAATCTAGAAGATTACAAAAAAATAAACAAAAACCGTACATATGAACCGTTGAACGATGTTTCGAATGAAAGGTCAAATCTAAGCGTACAACAAAAAAATACACAAAAGGAGCATCCTCCAATAATGATGCAAATTGTACTCAAAGCCAAGCTCAACGGGTTTCTAAATCAACAAGAAAAAACTGAGTGAGGTAACCAACGCTAACTAAACGTCCATAAATGGCAAATTTCAAAAAAAAATGACATCTAAAAGCAATCGCCATAAAGGATATGAATCTTGGCCAAATCGTGAGAATAAAGAAGCAGCTCGATTACGTAGGCACTAAACTCCGAAGTCCGAAGAAAACCGCGAGAGAATGAGGGGTGTCAAGAAAGCTAATTTGTGTAATGGTTTTCTTGATTGATTTAGTGATAGTTTTACATTTTATATAGTGCAATTATAAGGTATATATGAACACATATGTGGGCTTCGATGTGGGCTCTATAGCCCAATACCCCCGCTCAAGGTGGATTGTGGAGATTTGATACATCCAACTTGCTAACAAACTTTTCAAACTCCTTACAATCCAATGCTTTGGTCATAATGTCGGCAAGTTGCGTCTTGGTGGAGACATGGCTAGTCTTGATCTTACCACGAATGATCTCGTCTCTAATAAAATGACAATCAAGACCCACATGCTTTGTACGAGCATGATAGACAGGATTAGCAACCAAGTTAATAGCAGAGATGAAAGTTTGAGAGAATATCAAGCTCTATCCATGGCGGATTAAACTCAAGAACATGATAGGGAGTGTAACTTTTGAGAGAAAAGTTTACAGGAAATAATTCTTCCTTGAAATAGAAAAGCGGCGCATACAATGATTAAATAGGGGATCCTAGACAAACCTAGGATCGACCTTAAAATGATAAAGAAAAGTTACATAAGGTGAAAATTTAAGAAAAAGCAAAAAGCATCTCGAAACCGCATGTACGGACCAGGAGGGGGCCATTAGACGCGTGTCATGTATGAACCTAGACTAAAAAGTGGATTCTCGGTCAAAGTGTGCATAACGACTATTTTCAGACTTCTAGAAGGTTCCTTATCCAAAATAGCTCAAACAAGTTTGGTTTGGTGGATAAACCGTTAGTTTTGGTCGAGGATCCCTTTTAGCTAAGTTTCTCGATGGTTCTCAGGACAATGCACATTATCGGCTTGATAATACGATCCGCGGTTTGATTCTGCGCATTGTCTGTCTCGGTAACGCGCATTGTCCACTTGGCCATATTTCTAGACACACGCATGGCCCGATAGCTTGTATTCCAAGTTTCTTCCTTCTCGCACACGCTAAATTGCCAGAACGCATGTTTTCCTTCCTGGCTCGATGTCTCGTGCATAGTCGCCGAGTCTTCATTCGACTTGGCCTAGTTTCAGGCCAAGTCGTATTTTCTTCATTTCTTTTGGCCTTTCTCAATATTTCTTCATCCTCATTCTTTTTTGAACCTTTTCTTTACCACTTCTTCAGTCTTGGTCGATGATGCCCAAAACTCAACACTCCCCCTCATGTTTGGCCGAGGTGATTGGCCAAAGTTGGACCCGTAGAGACCAAGCCTCATTAAAAACTGTAGAGAGAACACCACTTGGGATAAAATCCCTAAAAGAAAAAGAGTACCAGACTCCACGGTTAGGGTACTTACTCCTTAATAATGCTTGTGAGTCCAAGTCTATCATGGATGGACTCAAAAACTTAAATGCTAGTTGCTTTGGTGAATATGTTGGCCAATTGGTCCGAGCTCTTGGTGTAACATGGTAATATGATTCCTTGCTCCACTGCTTGCCTTACTTTGTGGCAGTCAACTTCGATATGTTTTGTCCTCTCATGGAAGACATTGTTTGATGCAATGTGAATGGTCGCTTGGTTATCACAAAGCATAGTGATTGGCTCATGTGTCTCGATACCCAAATCCTTCAACAGTCCTTTTACCCATATCAGCTCATTAGTCAGCTTCCTCATTGCCTGTTATTCTGCCTCGACACTTGAGCATGAGATAATATTTTGTTTCTTGCTCCTCCATGTGACTAAGTTGCCCCTATAAAGGTACAATATCCGGTGGTCGATCTTCTATCATTCCGGTCTCAGGCCCATCTAGCATCGCAGTAGCCTACTATTTCAGTGTTGTTGTTTTGTCCCATCCAAACTCCTTGGCCAGGTGCACCTTTAAGGTATCTTAAGATCCGATTAATCATGTTCCAATGGTGCATCTTAGGACTTTGCATATGTTGCGATACCAAGTTCACAAAGAAACATATATCAGGCCGTGTGATAGTTCAGTATATTAACTTACCCACGAGTCTTCTGTATTGATGTTGGTCTCCATAAGGTTGATCTTCAACTTCTCCGTCCCTTAAGGTCTTGTAGCCTTCTTTAAGGGGAGTTTTGCATGGTTTGTCTCCGAGCTTTCCTGTCTCCACAAGAAGATCTAATGTGTATTTCCTTTGAGACAAGAACTAACCATTAGTTGTTCTACAAATTTCAATACCAAGAAAGTATTTTAGCTCACCAAGATCCTTTATATCAAAAACATATTTAAGGTAGTCTTTAGTGTTTTGAATTTCTACCTTGTCATCCCCAGTGATGATTATATAATCAACATGGATGAGGATGATCACTCTACCTTTTTGGCTATGAAGTGTAAACAAAGTATGGTCTCCCTCGGATTTGGTGAATCCTCTAAGGATTAGTGTGGAAATTAGCTTATGATACCAGTCTCTAGGGGATTGTTTAAGCCCATAAATTACCTTTTTAAGCCTAAGAACCTTTCCTTGACTTATTGAGCTCTCAAGACCAGGTGGTGGTCGCATGTAAACTTCTCTTCCAAGTCTCCTTGTAAGAATGCGTTTTTCACGTCCATTTGGCACAAGTCCCAAGATAAGTTAGTAGTTATGGACATTAATACCCTTCCCGTGTGTAGCCTAGCCACTGGAGCAAAGGTGTCAAGGTAGTCCGAGTAAAACCTCTGGAATTATGCCTTTCAATTTCGCCACTAGCCTTATACTTAATGGTGAATACTCATTTTGAGGTTACGGCCTTTTTGCCTTTAGGTAGTTCCTCCTCTTTCCATGTTCGGTTGTTCATCATGGCTTTGAGTTCATTGTCTATAGCCTCTCTCCAAGGTTTGACTTTAATGGCTTCATTGTAAGACCTTGGAACTTTTCCTTCATTTATCATACTTGTGAAGGCTTGATGAGTCTTGGGAAAGTTGGCCATGGAACATACTTTTTGAATAGGGTGAGCTACCACCTTACAATTATAGTAAACCTTGTGTTCCTCTAATGTGATGGAGGATACTTGATCCTTGTGCTTCTTCTTAAGATTGGTGGTTCTTGAGGTCCTTGATCTTGAGTTTGATCCATTTGAGCTCCCCCTTGTTCTTGAATAGGAGAATATTGAACTCCCCCTTGATCATGAACCGGTGATCCATGATGATTTTGATTCCCATATTCTTGACCATATTCTTTGTTTATGCTATCATCTTGGTCACTTTGATTCCCTCCTTCATGGTCAAGGTGGGAGTTATCCAAGTTGGTGTGGGGTGGAGCCGGTTGGGTAGTGTGTCTTGATCTAGATTCTTGATTTGAGACCCCAAGGTTTTCCAAGAGCATCTTTAGGTTTTTTGCCCTATCCGAAGTGGATGTGGACAAGTCTTTCATGTTTTCCCAATTTTTCTCATCGTAGAAGCCTTTAGTTTCAATGAACTTAAATTCTTGTGAGGCTAGGACTTTCCTTGCCAAAGGGTCATAGCACTTGTAGCCTTTTTGATTTGCGGAGTATCCTAGAAAAATTGCTTTGGTGCTCTTGGCATCAAGCTTACTTCTTTGATCTCCTAGCACAAACACAACCAAAAACTTTTAGATGGCTAATAGAGGGTTTATTTTTATTGAGTACTTCAAAGGCAGATGCCTATTCTTCCTCTCGGCCACATCATGGACCGGGCTATCTCCATGAGATGCCTATTCTTCGTCTCGGTCACTCCATTCTGTTGTGGAGTGTAGGGACATCTAGTTTGATGGATGATACCATGCCTTGCTAGATGGTCTTTGAATTGATGGCTTGTGTATTCTCCTCCATTGTTGGATCTAAATTTTTTTATTTTGGCATTAAAATGATTAGTCATATATGATTGGAAATTTGTAAATGCTTCAAAGACCCTATCTTTTGATGGTAACAAGGTAAGCCATGTATACGTAGACTTCTCATCTATGAATGTGACAAAATATTTATGGTTTTCCCTAGACATGCAAGGTGAGGTCCATACATCGGAATGAATGAGATCAAAGCAATTTTCATAGATGGAATTCGATTTAGGAAAGATAGATTTGCGATGTTTACCCAAAATACAAGCCTCATAAGAGTTATTAGCAAAAGTAATATCAGGTAACATAAACTTTAAAGCTCTCTCATGCGGGTGTAAATGAGAGTTAAAAACAGTAGATAAAAGAGATAGAGTACGAGAATTCTTGAGCCTTCAAGTATATAGAGCTCATCTTTGGTTCCCCCTTTACGAAGTAATCCTTATGTCTTAATATCCTGAAACCAAACTTCATTAGGCCCAAATGTAACATTGCATTTCAAATCATTAGTTATGCGCTTAATAGAACTAAGATTAGAGGTAAAGGATGGCATATAAAACGCTCTAGAATTTTCGTTAAACAAGTTCAAGTTTCTGACTCCCCTAATGAGAATTTTATCACCATTTGTAATTATTACGTTTCCTAAAGCAGGTTCTATGTCCTCTATCAAGTTTACATTGCAATCATGTGGTGTGAAGCACCCAAGTCTGGGACCAAGCAATCATTAGTGTATTGAGCATTAAGAGAGGTTCCTACAACATTACCCACAACTTTACCAGATTTGGTGGCCTCTTTCAAGGCCTTGATGAGCGCATCAAAGTCAATCTTGCTCACATAGTTCTCATTGGCAATTGCTAAGGTTGCCTTGTAAGAGACCATAGCCTTTGAGTTGTTAGCTTCCTAGGAAATTTGACTCAAGCTACCCCACCATTTCTTTGGAATTCTTGAGCCACGTTTGACCTTGGTCCATTAAGCTTGCCTCCAATCCTTGCTGGTCTTAACTGTGGATGAAGAAACCAGCACTTGTCCTTAGAATGCCCTTTCTTTTTTAAATGCTCACATACCATAGCCGGCTTCTTGTCCTCTGTCTTGTGGAACCCTTGTGAAAGAGTAAAGAGATTTAGAGTGAAAAGACTAAGAGAATGAGAGTTCAAGCAAAAGTATGAACGATAAAGGAGATTTTGGATCTGATACCATGAAAATTTGAGAGAATATCAAGCTCTATTCATGGCAGATTAAGCTCAAGAACATGAGAGAGAGTGTACGTTTTGAGAGAAAAGTTTAGAGGAAATCTTTCTTCCTTGAAATAGAAAAGCGACGCATACAATGATTAAATAGGGGATCCTAGAAAAATCTAGGATCTCCCTTAAAATAGAAATAAACATCTCGAAACCGCTTGTACGGACCAGGAGAAGACCATTAGACGCGTGTCATGTATGAACCTAGACTCAAAAGTGGATTCTTGGACAAAGTGTGCATAATGGCTATTTTCAGACTTCTAGAAGGTTTGTTATCCAAAATAGCTCGAGCAATTCCGGTTTGGTGGATCAACCGTTAGTTTTGGCCGAGGATCCCTTTTAGCTAAATTTCTTGATGGTTCTTGGGACAATGCGAATTATCGGCTTGATAATACGATTCATGGTTTGATTCCGCGCATCGTCCTGCTTCAGTTTGATCCTTCATCCGATAGGTCAATCTTTCGCACCGCTGGCTTGATCCACTACATGGTGTGTCTCGGTAACGCTCATTTTCCACTTGGCCATATTTCTAGACACGTGCATGGCTCGATAGCTTGTATTCCAAGTTTCTTTCTTCCCGCAAACGCTAATTCGCCAGAACGCATGTTTTCCTTCCTGGCTCGATATCTCATGCATGGTTGGTCTGATTTCACGCATGGTCGCCGAGTCATTATCCGACTTGGCCTAGTTTCAGGCCAAGTCGTATTTTCTTCATTTCTTTTGGCCTTTCTCAATATTTCTTCATCCTCATTCTTTTCTGAACCTTTTCTTTACCACTTCTTGAGTCTTGGCCGATGATGCCCAAAACTCAACAAGATAGACTATCAGAGTGAAGTACCATGGGTGAAGAGCAAGAGATACCAAGTGTAGGCAATAGATCGCGAAGCCAAAGAATCTATGATACGGTATAAGCCATGTGATAGTAGGATTTTTAGGTCCTATTGGGTATCAATTACCCATCGTTGTAGTATAGATGGGCTGTCAATCCATAATGGGATTGTACTAATCAATGTGGATGCAATGGATGCTTTAAAGTCATGCTAAGTGTTAAAAGGGGTTGTTTGCTAAAAGGTCCTAAGTGCAAATGAACCTAAAATGCATAAAGACAAAAATAATCATCAAACACTTAGATGTAAAAACAGGGTAAAAGCAAAGAGGGTGAAAGGTGCAAGAAATATAAAGCAGTTCCTGAGAACAAAGGGTAATTGACTAAGGATCCATCCTGAGCTACCTAAGTACCTAACATACCTCATACAATTAGCTAACCCCTAGACAGTAGCAACATATACAATCAATTCCAATTCCTTGACAACCAATCTCAACCAATTCCAACCTAGCATGCATTAACAACCACTACTCTATTCAATAAGCTTCCCAAACATCTAATGCCTTAGAAGGGGAAAATGAATCTCTGAAATCACCTAGGTCTGGACACCTTCAATGACTCACCTTCCGGTGTTGAAGGGCCTAACGACGGGTTTTCAGTCCCTTCCGGGTAGAAATACAATCAGCATTACGAACACGTGAAACATAAGGGATCTAAGAACAAACAATTTAGGTACTAAGGTAAACCCAAAACATCAACCCTAGTCTACCCCCATCCTCAGGAACTTAGATGACTACTCACTACTCATGGGAGTAGAAGCAGAGAAAACAGAAAGCATAACCTTAAAGCTAATCATGCAGATCTAAGAAGAACAAATGAAGAATAGCAAGAACACAAACCCAAAAATGAAGAACAACAATAACACAAACCCTGGAAAATGTTGAGATTAATCTCAGATCGATCCAGATGGTGAGGTGAGATCGATCTCAGATCTATCTAGGTAGAGACGTGGGATCGATCTCAGATCGATCTAAAAGAGGCACTGGAATCCATCTGAGAAGAGGCTGAGATCGATCCATGCATGTAGTGTGATCGATCCTGCGTTGGTCCTAAGCTAGATCGTGTCCATTCCATGCTAAGTGTTGCCCCATTCAATGTTAAGTGTTGTTTTTCTGAAATCTCACAAATCCTTCCCGGAAACTCCTGAAAGTCCTGAAAAATCTCCAAAATGCGTGCATATGCAAATTCTAATGCAAAAGTCCTAAAAATCATAAACTTACTAAAATCAACTATAAAGATGATGTATGCACGCTTTAAGACCTCAGAATTGATGCTAATTGATATGTAAAATCCATGAAAATTCAGAGTCATCACCATGGCTCTATATTCGGCTTCATCCAAAGAGCAAAAGACAACGCCGTGCTTTCTTATTTTCTAGGAGATGGGAGAGCCACCTAATTGTATAAGCCATCCCGTGAAGGAATGTCTCCTCAACGGCAGGCAGCCCAGCCAGAATCAGACCAGGTTGAGAGAGAAAGAAAGTATTGGGGCCGAGTCAAATTCCTTGTCCCGAACTGGTCTTGATGTAACGAACTACTCTAAGAGCTGCGCCCCAGTGCTCTGTTTTCATATGGCTCATGAATGGAGAAAGAATGTGTATTGTGTAAGAGCGTTCAGGCTGATCACGTCCAATTATGTAAGACGACCCACAAGACGTCTATAAGAGGTAGAATCATCGATTTCATCACTTGTTGCAAGAGCCAAACGATAATTATGTGGTAAGGGAAACGCAACAGGTTTGACACCTAGGATTCATGTTCTTTTGATGATATCAACCGTATACTTTCGTTGACAAAGGTATAAACCAGCCAGACTCCAAGCTACTTTGATGCCCAAGAAATAAAGACGAGATCTTTCATGTGAAACCAAGTGCTTAAATAGGCTTTAAAATCGGAAACTGCAGCAGGTTGGTTACCAGTTACAATAAAATCATCTACACATACAGGAACGTGTATACATGTAGAAGAACTGATAAATATGAAGAGAGGATGATTCGATTCATTATGGTGGAAACTGTAACCTTGAAGAGCCTTTCCAAGCTTAGCAAATCAGCGCCTAGGTGCTTGTTTAAGTCTGTAAAGAGACTTACGAAGTTTATAGACTTGATTCTTGTCATTATTTCGAAATCCCGGTGGAAATTTCATATAAACGTGTTCATTGAGATCACCACGGACAAAAGCATTATGAACATCCATTTGGTGAATTTCCCAGTTATGTGTGACGACTTCTTGAAGAAAAACGCAAACCGTTACCATTTTGACAACCGGAGCAAACGTTTCATTGTAATCAATGCCTTCGGATTGAATATTGCCCAATACCACGAATCTAGCTTTTTTGTTTCTGTAAGGAATCATGTTAATTGAACTTGAGTCAGAACACCTATTTACAACCAAGAGCTCGCTTTCCTGGTGGTAAAATTTCCACTGTCCAAGTCTTGTTTTTCTCTATAGCATTAATTTCGTCGGCTATTGCTTGACGACAATGTTAATCTTCAAAGGCAACATTGTAGGTTCTAGGTTCAATTGCAGAAGTGATGGCATTGAGAAAAACCTGATAAGAAGATGAGAAACATGCGTAGGATAGATAATTACTGATTAGATAAGGAGTAACCGAGGGATAAGGCTGATGAATAAGCATCATTACATAATCAGCAAGTTATGTTGGAGCTATTCGAGTGCGAATTCCCCTCCTTAAAACAATATTATCACTTGAAACAGGCAGTTGAAGAGGTGGTGGCAAGTGTGATCGGACCGTAGGCGGTGATGGAATAGCAGTAGATGAACCATCTAGACCAATTTCGGCAGTATCAGAAAGCATGTATGAACCTGTAGGTGAATCTGTATAAGCTTCGAAAGGATCAAAAACAGATGCTAGAGATGATGGTTGAGCAATGGGAGGAGAATTGGTTGCACGAGGATGCATAAATACTAAAGGTAAGTGGTCATATTCGAAGTAATGTGAAGACGGTTGGGAAGTGACTGAAGATTAGAGAGCTCAAGCGAAGAAGAGAGCTATTGAAAGGGATACTATGATTTTGCAAAAATAACATCCCGAGAGACACTAATATTTTTGCTTTCAAGATTGTAAATTCGCCAGCCCTTTTACCAAAAGGATAACCGATAAAGAATGATTTATTGGACCGTGTTGCGAATTTTTCTCCTCTATGTTGTTGATTATGAGAGTAACATTAACAACCATAGTTACAAAAATACTGCAGTGGTGGTGGTCGATGATACAACATCTCAAATGGTGTTTTTTCTTTGAGTGTTAATGCTGATGTGCGATTAATCAGATAGCTTGCGGTTAGAGCGAAAAAACTCCAAAAATCGATTGGTAAGGAAGCTTGGAAGCGAAAAGTATGAGAAACGTTAAGGATATGTTGATGCTTGCGCTCAACACGTTCGTTTTGTTGTGGTGTTGAAACGCAAGAAGTTTTATGGATAATGCTTTATCGCTGGAAAAATGAACTCAAGCTAATAAATTTGGATCCATTATCACTGCGGATCATCTTGACCTTGCTGTTGAATTGTCGATCTACCATTGCTATGAAGTTTTGTACTTCTATCAAAGCATTTTTTATGGCAAGAAATATATACATAGAGCTCGTGTATAATCATCAAGAATTTTTAAAAACTATCTAAAACTGCAAAGAGCTGGTATTCAATATGGTCCCTATAAGTCACAATGAACCAATTAAAAAGGCATAATCGATTTATTGGCACTTAATGGAAAAGAATCCCTTTGATGTTTTACTTGAATACAAATCTCACAAGGTGAACTGTCTAACAAATGAGAAGAATTATAAATCGATAAAGACAAAGATTTCATAGCCTTGGCAGAGGGATGACCCAAACATGAATGCCACATCTTTCAAGAAGACTGATCTGAGACCTGAAATGCAGCAGACATGTTGAGACCCCTACAGAAATAAAATCCATTCAACTGTTCAACTGCTCCAATTAGTGTATGAGAGAGGTTGTCTTGAATAACATAGATTATGCCAGAGAATTGAATAAGACAACCTCTATCTCTAGTCAAATGTGATACGGATATTAGGTGACAACTAAAACCATCGACAAAATACAAAGAAGATAAAGTCAGAGAGGAGCATAAACAGACATAGCCTTGTTGGGTAGAAGTGGTAAATCTTTCGGTAGGAAGTTTGATCAAGATAGGAGCCATACTCGTAACATTAGTCAAATAATCAAGCGGACCAGTCATGTGATTAGATGCCTATGTGTCTATGATCCATGATTCATTGAAATATTTACCCAGCATAGAATTGGTGGCAGGAGGTTGATGAGCATTGAGACCAAAGTGTTCCATTACTGGTCATTTAATCCACTGAATCCAATTTGATCAGACAACCCCTCATGGGATCCACAATGCAAGGCATAATCCAAAAGAAAGACTAAATAACCTAGAGCAACCGAGGAGCACAAACAGACATAGCCTTGTTGGGTAGAAGTGGTAAATATTTCCTCAGGAAATTTGATCAAGATAGGATCCATGCTCGTAAAATTAGTCAAATAATCAAGCGTACCAATCGTGTGATTAGATGCCCATGTGTCTATGATCCATGATTCAATGAAATATTTACCCATCATAGAATTGGTGGCAGGAGGTTGATGAGCATTGAGACTAAAGTGTTCCATTACTGGTTGTTTAATCCACTGAATCCAATGCGATCAGAAAACCCCTCATGAGATACACAATGCAAGGCATAATCAAAAAGCAAGACTAAATAACCTAGAGCAACCGAGAAATAACACAAAACAAAAAGGGCTTAAAACTATTCAGGCTAAAAAGAAGTGTGCATCCTGAGATCATCATATGTACATCCACATGCCTATACAAAAGAACTTAACTAAGAGGGAAGTCGTCAGAAGCCAAAATACTGCACCCATGAAACAAAATAAACCACCTAAGATCAACAAACTTGAAAATGTATTTTTTCTTGAGATTACACTAAACTGAGAAAAAAGTCGCACAACCATATTTGAGGACAAGAAAAAGGACAAGGACCCTAGTCTTGCAAGGTGAACCTCTAAGGACCAGAACCAAAATCCGTCCGGCTTAAGCTAACCAACAAACAAAGCGTGAAAAGGCTTCCTGGCACCTACATTAGAGTCTCAAGACATCAATGTATTTGGATCAAATAATTGTTGCAATGAATGAGTTCATTAAGATGGGGAGAACCAGGCAGTCTATATTGGAGAATGGATTCAATCTCTAAGAGAGAAATGTTAAACTATGAGGAGTATAAAAGTGTTTCAACAATGGAACAATGCCTAATGGGTATGTTGTAGAAGCTAGTACTAGCGACAAGTTTAATTGTTATGTCTACTTTGTCTTTGGTCAAGATTTTAATTGAGATAGTAATATCCTCTAACCACTCATCTTTAGTAATAAACTTGGAAGATCGAACATTTACTTATTTTACAAAATTTTCTACATAAAACATAAAATTGTATCTTTTTGCATCCCCATAGTTAAATGTTCCTCTCTTAGAAATTGGGTACATTCTCCAATATAGATTGTCAAGTTCTCCCAACTTAATCAACTTAATCTACTGTTTTTATTTCGTTTCCTTGCTTAGCTTTAGGTTTCTCTTTAGTTTT
>OVBE01007284.1:0-18680 GCA_900406425.1 Iberis pinnata
TCCTTGGCAACCAATCTCAAGCAAAGCAATCACAGACTCAACTGTCGTCATAAACGGTGACTACCTAACAAGCATTAACTACTACTACTCGAGCTAACTCGTTTGCCACATCTATTCACAGAGAAAGGGAAACGAATCTCTGAAACCCCCTCAGTCCGGTCACCTCCAATAACCTTCCGATGTTGTAGGGCCTAACGGCGGGTCTCTGTCCCTTCCGGGTAGGAGTACAATCACCATTAAGCTCAGGAGGACCAAAAGGGATCTAAGAAAAAAACAACTTAGGTACCTAAGCAAATCCAGAACAACAACCCTAATCTACCCCATCCTCAGGAATTTGGATGACTACTCACTACTCATGGGAGTAGAAGCAGATGAAACAACAAACATAACTTCAAACCTAAACATATAGATCTAGGAAGAACATCAAGAACACAAACCCAGAAATGAAGAACAACAATGAAACAGTAAGCTAAACAAGAGATTAAAACTGAAAACGAAAATCAACAAGAACCAGATATGCAACAAGGTAGAGCTAAGCAAGGAAACTAAAGAAAAACAGAAGATTAACTAAAGACTTGGAAGAAAAATGGTTTTTACACCAAGAACATCAAGAGAAAAACTAAGAAATGAAAACCTAAGACAAAACCTAAAAAGGAAAGAAAAACTAAAGGTTGTGCAAATGGAGGCGAATTAGGGCTTTTATGGTGTTCAGAGAAAAGCCCTAATTCGCACTAAAGACAAAATGCTAATCATTGTCTTGGATCTTGGGCCTTGATTCAGGTGGTATCCAGAATTGAGTTGGTTGGGTTGGAGCGTGTTTGCTTTCGAGTTGGTGAGTGCACAATCGATCCGGACTGAAAGATGCTTGCTTGGGATCGATCCAGCTGAGATGCGTCCAAAGTGCGTCTGAGGTTGGGATTGATCCCAACATTGAGTGCCTGAGATCGATCCCAACGTAGATAAGATCGATCTCGTATGTTCTCTTCTTAGTACAGCTTCATCTTCGTGCACTTCCTTAGCTTCATTTGAGACTTCACCAAAAACGTCAAAAGATAGAGAGGGGGATCGATCTGAAGTAGTTGAAGGATCGATCTGAAGTGGCTGCGGGATCGATCTGGTGAGTGTCGGGATCAATCCTGCAAGTGTTGGAATTGATCTCGAGGGTGCTGAGTTGGGATCGATCCTATTTCGACGCCGAAGTGCCTGAGATCGATCCTGCATAGTGTTGGGATCGATCCTGCCTTGGTTTTGAGGTAAGTCCAGTCCATTCCATGCTGAGTGCTGAGTGCTGCTCTATTCAACGTTAAGTGCTGCTTTTCTGAAATTTCTCAAATCTTCCCCGAAAACTCCTGAAAGTCCTGAAAAGTCTCCAAAATGCGTACATATGCAAAAGTCCTAAAAGTCCTAAAATTAATGAAATCAACCATAAATGTGATGTATGCACGCTTTTAGACCTCAAAATTAATGCTAATTGATATGTAAAACCCATTAAAATTCAGAGTCATCAAATACCACGGTAGTTTGTTAATGCGGCTGGGAACGAAACCATGGACCAAGTTTTTGATAGAGCTGTTCCATTTCCATCCAGCAAGACCTCCTAATTTCTGATATCTAGCATGTTCGTCAACCAAAATACGAATGAACCAACTATTAAGAATAGCAACTTCCCTCTGGACTAAATCTTCTCCATGTCTACGCCAGATTAAACTCAACAGTGCTTCAACATGCTAACATAATAAAGGAATAATAAGTGATGAGATAAGTTTAGAAACGGTATGAATGAGTTAAAATAAAAAATTACCGGTGTGTCAATCCATTCCCGCGACGTAGCAATCTCCTTAAAAATTGAACGAGGCACTGTATGTCCATCAACATTGTACGTTCTACAAAATGATTAGTAGTTAGTCTCATAAGTAAACAAAGTACACAAATATAAGTTTTGAGTTCATATTTACTTGCCCTTGTGATTTTTCAATGCGCGTTGAATTTCTTCTTGAGGTAGACATCAACTTCAGTAAATGACTCATGGACATGAGCTGGGTGGACAACATTTACTGGTGTGACAGTTTGGCGGAACCTTTTGGGATGTCTGGTCACCCTCTTCTCGCGCACATCATCAGCGACCATTGGTCTTTTACCGGACTTTTTCAGCTCAGCGAGAGTGGTATTATCACCGTGTTCAGCATTAAGTGTGTGAGTGGACGGATCAGCCTGATCGAGACCCAATGAAATGCCACCAACAGCCGGATCGTCCTCCTGAAAAAAATGTATAAAAGGTATTTAGTCCACAAGAATCATGTATACGAGATGAAGACGGTAACACACAAAATGAGTATTATAATGTATTACCAGTTTCTCATCGGAGCTTTCCATGTCCTCGTCCATAGGAAAGTCAGGCGTTAGCTGTAACAATGGAAGAAAAAATATTAGAAACATGATGTACATTATTGATGTTTGTTTAGAAGATGATTGTGGACATAATCATGGTTATTACCATGTCAACCAAGTCATAATTAATAATGTGATTCATATGTACAGCAGAAAGCAACTGGTTATGGGGGATAGGGGGCGTATAGATTGGGAAATGTATAGGAAAATAAGGTTTTGAGGTGGGGGTGGGGGCTTCGCTAACATCACTACTATAATCTTCATCCGACTACCCAATTAGAAAATTGAAATGTTAGGGAAAAATTCGACGCATAATTCATATTTAAATGGACAGTTTTATCTACCTTATATTGGGGGGGGGGTCGTCCACAAGATAGACGATTGTTTCCGACGGGGTACAATTGGTCCATCAATTTCGTATTCCTAACAAATTGGAATGAGGACAGGATTTAGCAAGAGAGTTGACATAAAACAAGTATGTTACTAAGAATATACGCAGACGAATTGGCCGTAGATAATGAGATCTTGCGATCAGAGTCGTCCCTACGACAAAATTGTTTGATTGCTTTCCGTAGTTTCCTGATGGACAAAATTATAATTACTGAGTATGTCTTGTCTACCAATAAATTAGGAAATTTACGTGTACTACCTTTAAGGGTGTTGTCATTTGTGAATTGGGATGTGCACTGTCTGGGTCATCTACCCTTTGCACTCCCTCCGCTAAAAAATCTTGGAACAACGGGATTTTATTTAGGATTATACGATCACAAGGCGTGGAAAATATTTATCTATATGACAATATGTCCACGGTAATGAAGTCTTCAAATTGAAAACGATAAACATCATACCGTCTGTGTGGACGAGATCATGCTCGGTTCAATATAGTCTCCCTCTGTTGTTTCATCCTCTGTGAGCCGAGTGTTAGGGTCTGCAATAGACGGACATTGCTCACTCTTGTGGACAGCCTTAACATAAAAATTTGGCAAATACACTTAGTGCATGGAGATAATACATATGAAACTATATACAGGTAAATTGAAGTTTGCTTACATCGAATTCACCCACTAGAGATTTTCTAAGGTCTGAAATCACCCCAACTACTTCGTTGTCAATCTTGTCCTGAAATATATTAATGAGATTCTCTTAAGTATAAATTCTGAAGTAGACCTCATGATTATAAGGAAAATAAGAAATAGTTTTCCTAACCTTCCCTAAGGACATAATACCCTCGTCATTCTTGGTTTTGATTGACTCGTCCTGTCTTTCTTTGTCCACGTCCTAGTACCAATAATTATTTGGACAAGTTAATATGTATTGTAAATCCAGGGTCTAAGGTATTTAATGTAAACAAATAACATCCTATGCATACCTCTTCTGTGGAAATCTCCTCGTCAGAATCATCTCCCGAAGGTAGCTCTACAATAGGGAGGTAACGCCTCTATTTTATCACAGCTTGATGATGGCTCCCACCAACATTTTCTCCTACATTCTTCTCGGCAGTGTGCTAAATATAAAATAATAATTTAAATTGGTATGTTCTTAAACATTCACTTTTTTAATACATGGTTTTATGATGTCATTACCTTATCAGTTGATATTACTTTCTCTTGCTCGATTGATGCAATGGACACATTAGATTTTATTTCATCTCTTGGCTGTAGACAATAACATAACGTAAAGTATGTCAACAACAGTTGTAATTAATAGTAGATATTAATAATTTTAGAAACTCGTAACAATGTCTGGGTGTCGTTTACAGTCACACCATGTGCTTCTTTTTCAATGTTTCCCTGATATATATAATGTAGCTTTAGTGTATATAGTATGTAATAGACATTATGTTTATTTGATAAAGTATGCGCTGATTCTTTCACCTTTCTAGAAGACAAAGTGATGTCATTTGTCTTGTTTGTTGGCGAGTCGTCCTTTTCATTCTCGTCCATATCCTGTTTGGAAATTTCAAATCAATAACTGAGGACAAGTTATGTGGTTCGTGAAAACATAAAATCTATTAGCGTACATTCACGGAAGAATTCTCTCGTCCTCAGAAGATTCTCCAGAAGGTATATCTACTATACTGATCAGCCGAGTACGAGGGCTTGCACCTTCTCCCAACATCACACTAACCTTCTTCATAGTCATGCCCTACATGTTAACATATATGCTGAAGTGGTGTTTTTATTGTCAGGTAATACAAGCCACATTGGTTAATGTGATTACCTTCTCTGTTGCTATCACTTTGTCTTGATTCACTCCTGAAGTGAACACTCTGTTTTGATTTTGGTCTTGACTATGTGGACAACAATAAATAGCAATGTATGTGAGACATAGTTGTAAATTATAGTGGAAAATTAGTATGTTTTAAGCCATGTTTACTTACAACGAATCCTCCTCCCATTGACATTGTGGAGTCTGCAAGGACGTCGGGATCAGTTGTCAATGGATCTTTCTCAGCTTCAATATTGTCCTGTAGGACGTGCTCCACTGTCTGTTACCCATAAAATTGAAGCGCAACTAATCAACAGAAGAAAATGATAAATCCAAATAAGTATGGGTGCTTTGGATTTGACTTACAGAGATTCCTCCACCATGTGATTTAGTTAGGTTTGCAATTACTGCAGCGTCATCAGCAAAACACTCCTCGTCAATGGGAATGTTGTCCCCCGTGGAATGGTCCACGACTTTTTTACTTGTTGTCCTCTCTGAACTCTTCCTCATTGAATCAGTTTGTGTCTCACAGACACGTTTGCTCTTACTCTGCAAGATACCAGAATGGTGCAACTCACAGATAATATTGTCCATGATTTCATCCATCATCGACTTCTTCATACCCTCGATAAAACTTCTCATATCGGCATCACGTGCCGCATTTAGGGTGTCCATACGCTCGTAGACAGCTTCTAAATCCATTGGACCATAATCTTGTCCTACGTTCCTTCCTCTATTCATTTCTCATCCACGGGATTTCCGGGTTTTCACTCTTGGTTTAACAGCTTTCCCCTTCAACTTCAAATCCACCGCTATCAACGGCCACTTGTCGTAACCACCTGACCATATATCCTTATTGAACTTGAAGTTCTGGCCGATTAATAGTTCAAGGTAGTCCACAGACTCGTCCCCACTTCATCGTCCCATTCATTTACATTCTCGTCCATCATATGGGTTGAATCTTCAAGATACGGCCTGACGTACAGCTACATGAATTTAAAAACCAACATTATTAAAACTAATCGAGAATGCTTAGATGAAAAAACGTTGGAAATTAAACTTTATAAGCACTTACATTGGCAGTGTGCTCAACCTCCGTAATTTTCGAATTATGGAAAAGTTTTAAGGCTGTCAAACTTTCAACAGCTTCATTCGTGAACGTGTTCTGGTTCTCTGGATCAGGTAAAAACCTTTCCAACTCTGGAATGAAACCATGTGCTACAATGTGACTGATTAAATTTCTCCTCCAGAAGCTTGACACCCTTGCACTTATCCCCGAGTTTCAACATCCTCAAAGTCAATCTAAAACACTCACGAACCCATGAATATACCTCAAAAGAATGAAAATCTTTGACCATCTCAACAATGGGGGAGGTAGCTCTGACAGGCTGCTTGGAGCTAATCAGTACTCCTTCCATGATTACAAGTAGTGCAAGTCTCCTGCAACGCCAAGATGGCATCATATCACGATGGGGGAGGAGAGAATCAGCCTTGAACATGTCAACAACTTCTTTAATGGTGATTTCTTCTGAATCCCCTGGAAACAGAACACTCCAATACGGTTTTCTCGGATCAATAGGGTTTTGCAACCTAGTAATTTCTTGTGGTTCCGAATAAGGTCCACACCGTAGACCAGTCACAATACCAAACTCCCTAAGAGAAAATCTAAACGGATGTCCACCAAATATCAACCACATTTCATGTCTCTTTACTGTTATTAAAGATCGACAAAGCATTTGGTGGACCAGTTCTCCGGACAGGGACGACTTTTGTAAATGTAATTCGAGAAGGGGTCCAAAACAGGAAGCTTTAAGAAACTCAAGGTCGGGAGTACCTTTCAGAGCGTCGACTAGGTCCAGAAGAAACTCCGGCTTCGAATAGGAGTTTATTCTGCCACTGGGAGGATACCGACCAGTAACGAACAAACGCGGAGGGAGCTTCGCTGTGTCAAGAACAAAATCTCCAGAAGCAGTTTCTTGAACCGGATCTCGAGGTTTGTCCACTACTGCATGTGCGGGATCCCTGTTCCTCTTCCGGTTCGATGTCCTACGGCTACTGGAGGCATCCATTTCGAAGTTTTGTAAGAAATTTGGAGACCAAAAATTAGAAAACCAAGAAGTTGCGATGAAGAAGAAGAATACACAGTGAATATGAGAGAGAAAGTAGTGATGTAAAAAAAAAAAGAGAAAGTAGCCAAAAACAGTGGAGTGGAGAAGATTAATGGGGAGTTGAACCGTGAGTTGACGTTAGAGAGAGAGGTTACTTTTTGATTTTTTAAAATTTTTTAAAAATTTTGTTTTAATAACTGGTGCTTTTTCGGTTTCATTGGGGGCAAAATCGACTTTCTGTAACCATTTTTATGGTAGTGTTTGTAAGTCGTGGACAATGTGGTATATGCGCTAATTGGAGAAGCTTTTAATGGTAAAGAGAGTAATTTTCTCTTAAATTAAATAACGGAACTCAAGGAAAGAAAGACTCGAGATTCATTACCAAACTAAATTTCTTGACATACATGTTGACATGAACGTAAGAAATATGATAGAATCTAATTAAGGAATAATATTGAACTGGTTTATATGCAAAGCTTGTTAAAAAATCCACTTCTATACAATCTCACATAGTTCTTGAGAGGAGCACATTCCTGCCTAGGCTAACTCAATTGCTTTAGATTATGATATATAGACGTGTTGCTAATTCAAGATAGCAAGCTTCACTTTAGGATCATACTTTAAAAGATGACAGGAACTGTAAATAAATCACAAAGAAAAAACATAGATGGTAGAGCAGCAAAGTCCGATTTATTTAAAGGCTCACAAAGAAAAGAAAAGAAAAAAAAAAAAACAAGTTGGTACAGTACTGCCTTCAAAATTTAAGTATTAGTGAGCAGATTCTCCACAGTGTGAACAAATTTATCTGCGTAACCGGTTAACAAACCAGGACTAACCAATATCTGCTTCAATTTGGAGTGATTCCTCCTCACATGATTCCCAATCTCGCTGTCTTTATCCATCACAGAGGTGATTGCAACACTCAAGCTCTCTTTTGAGAACCATCCTGTTGCTTCTCTTTCCACTTCAACTGAAACCTCAAGTTCCTCAGTCATTAATCTCGTGTTGAGAACTTGTTCAGCCATATATGGAAGCAACACTATTTGACAATCACTCATTAGAGATTCCAACATTGATCCAAACCCACAATGACTCACAAAGCAACCCACCGATGGATGAGCTAATATCAATGGTTGTTGCACCCATTCTCCCCACACTATTCCTCTATTCTTCACTCTCTCCTCAAACCCTTCCGGTAACGCTTCTTGAATCGTCTTTGCACCTTTTGGTGGTCTTACTGCTACAAGAAATGGTAAACCTGTGAGCTCCATTCCCAAACAAAGTTCTTGGAATTGGTCTTTTTCTAGAGTTATTTGACTTCCTAATGCACAGAACACTACAGAGCCCGGTTTAAATCCGTTCAGCCATTGACTCCACCGGTCTTCAAGTGGTTTACTCTTGTATAGCTCAGGAAGCATTGGACCTGTCAAGAGAACCTTCCTCTGGTATTTACTTTCGAGATACTCGCAAAATTTACCTTCAATTTCTACACATGTCCTAATCGAAATGAAATCACAGTTACTAAGAGCAGTGCTAAACCGGTGATAAAGCCTCTTGGAGTCCTCGATGGAGAAGGACAACAAAGCGTGTGCATCGTTTGGACGGTACACCACCTTTGATGAAGGATAACCAGTTGTGTCATAAGACATAGCTGCAGCTGATGCCACAAAATACATCATACTCTTTACTCTATGCTCTTTGGCCATTTCCGGAACCCAATAAGCAAGATCAAACAAGATTAGGTCTGGTTTCAAATCAAGAACCGCGGCTTCTACTTGATCACGTGTCAAGTCCATGGCTGCTGTTAGGAATTTTCCAAGAGAGATTGGGATATCTGAGGCTGTCTCCGCGCCATCAGGTAAGCCATCAACTTGAGGAATAGTCAGAGGATGAAAGATGATTCTTTCTGGATACATATTGTGAGGTTCAAGTTGTTTCTGAGCTTTCTTAGGCAGCAAGAAAGTGACCCTGTGACCTTTCTCAGCTAACTTGTTTGCTAGATGCAAGAACGGATTCATATGACTAAAAGCGAACCATGGAAACATGAAAGCATGAAACTTTTTGCCCATTTTATTTCCAAAGTTGTCGGAACAAGCAGAACCCAAAAATGTTTGCCTTCAAATAGATTCAAAGAAAAAGAAACAAATTTGTTGCTTTTTTTTAAAAAAGCATAAACACTTTTGGTTTTGTTTCCTTTATTAATTGAGCTATTCTCCTCCCAAAATCGTATATGTATTTATAGCGCACAACAGCACGAGTGTGTGACGGATGATATAGGTTAATTATTGGTGAGTGCTTAGATATTAATATAATAATTTGTGTTGATTGGTATTTTTTTTAGTTATTTATTTGTAAGGGATTGGAATATATATTAAGTTAAAGCTAGTGAGGGATTTTATATCTCCTTAGTTATGGTGTTTTAATGGATTTGTAAATCCATAAGAATTTGGTAATATGTGGATTTTGAAATACTATGATTTAAGTTTGGATTTGATCATTTGTATTTTTAATTTCAAAACACATCCAAATCCACCAAAATACAAAGTGGATTTTAAAACTAAAATACAAATCATTAAATGAATAACACTGGATTTCAATTAGAATTTACAAATCATTAGACGAATAACACATGATTTCATTTAGGATTTATAAATCATTAAACGAAAAACACGTGATTTCACCTGGATTTCAAAATCCATTAAAACCTCATAACCAATAAATCATGGTATTTCGAAATCCAATGATTTCAAAATCCACATATTTCTAAATTTTAATGGATTTACAAATCCATTAAAATATCATAACCAATAACACCCCCTTAATATCTAGAACCAAAATCTTAACTATTACAAACTCCAAAACAGTCCTCCTTAATTTTATTAAGGACAACTAGGGGTGGGCAAATGAGAATTTGGAACGGAACAGATACAAAACAGAACGAGAAAATATATTTTTTTATAAATTATTTATTATAATAACTAAAACCGACGTACTAAAATTATTTATTATAAATTTTATTTGTTATATATAGTGTTAGAAAATACACTTTTTATAAATTAATCTAAAAATAAATTTGGTAACTATTACAAACTCCAAAATAGTCCTCCTTAATTTTATAAAGGACAACTAGGGGTAGGCAAATGGGAGTTTGGGACGGGAATTTGGGAACAAAATATATGTCCCATTTATGTTCCATTTTAAATGCGGGACTAGAACGGGAATTTCCCAAAATATAACAAATAAACCAAAAAAAAAATTTGTTCCTACAACACTTAGCTAATTTTCAACGACACACCAGTAACAACCACAAAAATTGACACAATTATATATGTTTAAATAACATCAAAGTCAATTACTTTTATTTTAAATAACATCAATTATTGTATCTCCTTGTAGAATTAGGAAAGATGAACTATTTTTTGCTATTTTTTAGAATAACAAAAATTAGGTTATAATTGTTGATAATATAATTAGATTTATTTTATATAGATTGTAATTTAGTTAATAGTTAAACTATGAACATTAAAAAATAAATAATAAATTAGTATATATATATATGCATTTATAAATTTGTATATATGTTCTAAATGGGACATCGGAAATTCCCGTTTCCGTCATGTTCCTTCCCGTTCCCATTTGGAAATGAAGAAATGTGCCATATAGAAATATATATTTTTATTGGACGAGAAATTCGAAACGGAACGGATCAGATACAAAACAGAATGAAAATTGTGCCCATCTGGACAACCATTTAATTTTTTTTGAACCATGTTGATCCCATCAAGGGAATGGGATTGGTGACAACGAGACGAGAAAAGCACTAAATGAATTGGCCCAAAAAACATTCAAGTCGTACCTACTATACCCTGTTGAATGTGATCAAATAAGCTACTTCTCTTTCTTTTCTTTTTTTCCCAATTATTGTCAAAGAACATTCACGATCACTAATTATTAAGAAAATTAAAGGAAAAAACTTATATATATGCAGCAATTCTGCAAATGTTAATAATTTATATACGAATTTTAAGTGGGTCTCAACTTTTATTTATTTGATTACGTCTAGTTTAATTTTTATATACTGTTGGAGCACCAAGCAATCGGATGACGTCCATGATAAAGTATGTAAGCACCCGTTGAAGTATAGTCATCCCGATTTCTAGTTCAATCTGCATCAGTAAAACCGTGAATCGAGGAAACATTTGAAGAGGAATAGAAGGTACCTCAGTTGATTGTCTCGGCAAGGTAACGAAGTATCCGTTTCGCAGCTAGCCAATGATCGGTAGTAGGAGTATGCATGAATTGCGAGAGCTTATTGACAGTATACATTACGTCGGTTTTATGGGACGAGAAATTCGAAACAGAACAGGACCGATACAAAACAGAACGAGAATTGTGCCCATCTGGACAACCATTTAATTTTTTTTGAACCATGTTGATCCCACCAAGGGAATGGGATTGGTGACATCGAGACAAGAAAAACACTAAATGAATTGGCCCAAAAAACATTCAAGTCGTACCTACTACCCTGTTGAATGTGATCAAATAAGCTAGTTCTCTTTCTTTTCTTTTTTTTTTCCCCAATTATTATCAAAGAACATTCACGATCACTAATTATTAAGAAAATTAAAGGAAAAAACGTATATATATGCAGCAATTCTGCAAATGTTAATAATTTATATACGAATTTTAAGTGGGTCTCAACTTTTATTTATTTGATTACGTCTACTTTAATTTTTATATACTGTTGGAGCACCAAGCAATCGGATGGCGTCCATGATAAAGTATGTAAGCACCCGTTGAAGTGTAGTCATCCCGATTTCTAACCCAATCTGCATCAGTAAAACCGTGAATAGAGGAAACATTTGAAGAGGAATAGAAGGTACCTCGGTTGATTGTCTCGGCAAGGTAACAAAGTATCCATTTCGCAGCTAGCCAATGATCGGTAGTAGGAGTATGCATGAATTGCGAGAGCTTATTGACAGTATACATTACGTCGGTTTTATGAGACGAGAAATTCGAAACGGAACGGGACAAATACAAAATAGAACGAGAATTGTGCCCATCTGGACAACCATTTAATTTTTTTTGAACCATGTTGATCCCACCAAGGGAATGGGATTGGTGACAACGAGACAAGAAAAGCACTAAATGAATTGGCCCAAAAAACATTCAAGTCGTACCTACTACCCTGTTGAATGTGATCAAATAAGCTACTTCTCTTTCTTTTCTTTTTTTCCCAATTATTATCAAAGAACATTCACCAACACTAATTATTAAGAAAATTAAAGGAAAAAACTTATATATATGCAGCAATTCTGCAAATGTTAATAATTTATATACGAATTTTAAGTGGGTCTCAACTTTTATTTATTTGATTACGTCTTCTTTAATTTTTATATACTGTTGGAGCACCAAGCAATCGGATGGTGTCCATGATAAAGTATGTATGTACCCGTTGAAGTGTAGTCATCCCGATTTCTAGCCCAATCTGCATCAGTAAAACCGTGAATAGAGGAAACATTTGAAGAGGAATAGAAGATACCTCGGTTGATTGTCTCGGCAAGGTAACGAAGTATCTGTTTTGCAGCTAGCCAATGATCGGTAGTAGGAGTATGCATGAATTGCGAGAGCTTATTGACAGTATACATTACGTCGGTTTTAGTTAAAGACATATATTGTAAACTCCCGATCACATTTCTATATTCTAGAGGTTCCGAGAGAGGTGTAACAGCCTTGAGTGTGAGATTAGTATTAGGACACAATGGAGTTGGCAAAGGTTTAGCGTGCATCATGTTGGTCCGATGTAAGATGTCACTGATATAACGAGCCTGGTTCATGAAATGACCAGACTTGGAACGATGGACTTCAATCCCAAGGAAGTAGGACAACCGCCAAGATCTTTAAGTGAGAATCTATGAGATATAGCTTTGATAAATCGCTGGAGCAGAGACAAATTATTCCCTGTTAACATTAAATCATCTACATAAAAAAGGAGATAGATTAAATTCTCATTATTATTGAGAATAAATAAAGAAGAATCAGCAAGAGAATTTTTAAAACCACTTTGAATAAAAAAATTACGAAGCTCGGTGTACCAAGCCCGAGGCACTTGTTTTAGACCGTAAATAGCCTTGTGAAGCTTACAAACAGTGGTGGGATTTGAGGCATCATGGAACCCTTGAGGTTGAGCCATATAGACATCATCCTTCAAATGACCTTGTAGGAAGGCGTTATTAACATCGAGTTACAGACATCAATACTAAGGATGAGCCGAATAGTTGCAGGTTTAACAACAGGGCTGAAGGTCTCCGTAAAATAAATTCTCGGGCGTTGATGAAAGCCTTTGGCAAAAAACCGAGCAACTGTGCCATTGAGGTGTCTTTTAACTGCAAAAACTCAACAAGAGCTAACAACGTTAACATATTTCTTACATAATACCAAGTCATATGTTCGATTACGGTGAAGAGACTGGATCTCTTCTTGCATAGCCACACGCCAACGAGGATCCTTAAGAGCTTGTGCAACTGTGTGTGGTGGTTGATCACTTGCTGGTTGAAGTGAAGTGTTAAGATTGAGCTTCTGCACCGGCTTTTTGAGACGTTTGTTGACTCGAAGAGGCTGTTATTGGAACACGAAAAGTGTTGGTGTGATCATTGGGGTGACCTTTGTTGGTGCAGGAGAAGAGTCATGTGGCTGATCAGACCAGAAGCAAGGGAAGAAGATGCATGAACAGTGTTTGGTGGTGGTGATGCAGGCAGAGAATAGGGTGGAGATGATGCAGCATGCGGTATCATTGGAGAGGATGTATATGTGCTGGAGATAGATCATAGGTAGCTGAATTTGAAGACATGTAGACCGGAGCCAGACGCGAAGCTGAATGAGATAGAGGAGATTCATCAGCAGCATCATCAGCAGGCGTCAATTCTTGAAGCGAGCTTGGTAACCTGAACGGAAAAAAGATTCGTGAAAATAAACTGTCTCGAAGTGTAGACACGTGAGGATTTTTGATCAAGACAAAGATAAGCACTTTGTGAAACCGAGTAACCAAGAAACACACAAGGAGAAGATTTAGCATCAAGTTTATGAGTAGTATAAGGACGAAGCCAAGGAAAACAAACACAACCAAAGACTCACAATATAAGATAATTTGGAGTTTGGTTAACCAATTGTTGATATGGCGATTTAAGCGATAAAACAGGAGTAGGCATGCGATTTATAAGATAGACAGCAGTACTAAATGCAAAGGGCCAATAAGTGTTGGGCATAGAAGTATGAGAAAGCATAGCTAAACCGGTTTCTACAATGTGTCTATGACGTCGCTCACTTAAACCATTATGTTCAGGTGTATGTGGAGGAGTGGTTAAATGCGAGATACCATGAGATGCAAGAACACGTGCAAGGCCTATATATTCACCACCATTATCAGTATATAAGGTTTCAAGTTTGTGTTTAAATTGATTTTCAACCAATTCTTTAAATTTTGTAAACATTTCAAAAACATGTGATTTATTCTTTAACGGGTAGAACCAAGTATACCTAGTGAAATGATCTACAAAAATCACATAATATCTAAAACCATCTAGAGAATAAACCGGTGAAGTCCACACATCGGAATAAAAAACATCTAATGGATGCAATGAGATAACAGTAGATTGAGCAAAAGGTAACTTATGCATTTTGTGAGATGAACAAGAAACACATGGAATCTCAATAAATCGTTTGGATGATAAAGGTAAATCGTAACTTGAAACATTGTGTTTTAACATAGACGAAGCAGGATGGCCTAAACGAGAGTGCCAATCAACAAAACTAGTTCTAACAGATGAAGCAAAAGCAAAACATGGAGTTTTCGAGAAATTCTTAGATGGCCATTCATAAGTTCCACCTTTAGGTTTGCCTTCCAATCGAAGGGTTCCTGTTGGTAAATATCTCACCTGGAAATATGTAGGTGTAAACGTGACTGCGGCATTATTAGTTGAATAAAGTTGAAAAACCGAAATCAAGTTTTTTGTGAAGAGATGGAACACATAAAACTCGATTCAGAAAAAGGCTTAGTATAAGAGGGAAAAAGGGAAGAACCAGTGTGGGAAATCTGGAGACTATACCCATCTCCCAGCATTACATCACCAGACCCATGGAACGGCTGGTCGAGAGGCAAATTTGTGAGAGCGGAGGTCATATGATGCGACGCACCACTATCCGGGAGCCAAGTCGACGTATCAGACATGTGAACATGATTAGCTGTCGGGTGCCACTGTTGGGTTTGTGATGACTGCACATTCGGCCACGGTGAAGATACTATCGACGAGCCACGAACCATTCGATACTCTGGGCAATATTTTGCTGAATGTCCAGGAGTTCTGCATGCTTGGCACCGACCTAGTTATTGACGTGAACCTCCTCTGTTTTTGGTTGTATCCCTGATTTTAGTAATGATTATCCCGTTTCCGAGTATATCCTTGATTGTATCCACCACGAGAGGTGTGATTATCCCGAGGCTGATGATTCCGTGAGTTCTGTCTTGGACGAGATTCTGTGATATTGACAACAACTGGATGAGAAACAAGGGATTTAAGACCACAAATCATTGCCTCACGTTTTATCAATCGTTCATGAAGCTCACTATAGGATAGTGTAATATATTTTCCATTGATGGCATCAACTTTAGGCTTGAATTCATCGCCTAATCCAGCCAAGATTTGCTCTTGCAATTCTTTTGGATCCATAGGTTTTCCAAGAAGAGATATATCGTCAGCTTTAGACTTGATAAGCTAAAGATATTCAGTGAATGACTTGGTGCCTTTGGTGCAGGCTTTGATTTGCAATCTCAATTGTCTAAGATGTCCTCTTGTTGGTTTACCAAAGGCTGCTGCAGGAAGGTCCCAAACTTCAGCAGTTGTTGTGGCCATAGAGACAATGGATTGAACCGACAAGGTAATGGCACCAATGACAGCAGCGTATAATAGTCTATCTTGCCTTCTCCAAGGGGCAAATGCCGGATTTGGAACAGTTTCTCCAGCAACAGTAATATGTTGAGGTATGGTTGGAGCAGAGAGAAAGCTTTGAAGTTCATGGCCTTCATGACTAGATGTGACTTGATTTCTCCACATGAGATAGTTCTGGTTTGTGAGTTTAGTCACACACGAGAGATTGACAGAGAGAAGTGTTTTCTCTAGATTTTCCGAATTAAACACAGTAGTGTGCTCTGCAGTGTTGGAATTATCGTACATAGTTGAAGAAACAAAAAAAAGGATGAGAAGAAGAGGCATAGAGGAAAGCGTAGCAAAGAGGAAGAAGAAGAAAAGAATAAGAAAGCAACGGCGAAAAGATTAGGAATATTGCTCTAATACCATAATAGATTAGGTAAAAGGATACATTATTCATAGAAAATTGATTACACTTATATATTATGACAAATAAGCTATAGAAGGAAACAAGATATTCATCAGAGAATGAACATGAGTAACTAACGTAATCGAATTATGGTTGATATGCTAATATAAATTAAGTAGAATAACATCATTTATCAAAAAACTATTTCCCAACTGTTTTAAATTAGTTTTAGTATCGTAAGTATTTTTGTGAATACATATAAGTTTGTGGTATGAATAATAATATATACAATAAATATGATCAGTTATAAATTAGACAATATTATTCTTAATATTTAGAGAAAAAGTTATTATTTATTTTAATCTTGGGAAGTTTTTATTATTAAATTTAATATATATATATTAGAAGTTTTGGTGTACTACAAAGCTTTTATAACTATATACGCCGAGTACGTTGAGGTTTGGTGGCGTTGACCCCAGTTAAAGACTTTGGCATTGTAGATTCGATTTTCGTTAGTGGAATTAATATAATTAATTTGTAATCGATGGCAAAAAAATTTATATTTTATATACTAGTTTTGGTTCGAGGATTAAAAGCCTAATTATTGTCTGTTTTGCTATTTTTGGACTATGGTTTGAAAATTATGATTCGTTAAGTTTTGAAGAACTTCACCACTTATCATTACTTTACTTCAAATTCGCCGGCAAAGTAATTCGTTAAGTTTTGAAGAACTCCATACATACATGATATGCAATAATTGAATATTAAAATAAGTTAGTAGTCAATAATTCCGAGTAACGAAATATTTTTGGATTTTATTATGGGTGAAAACATAACAAAACAAAACAAAAAACAGTTGATTTAATGTCTAGAACCGAAATCTTAACTATTACAGACTTCAAAACAGTCCTCCTTAATTTTATAAAGGACAACTAGGGGTGGGAAATAGAAATTTGGGATGGGAATTTTCGGGAATAGGAATGAGACGGGACGGGAATATGGGAACAAAACATATGTTCCATTTATGTTCTATTTTAAATTCGGGACGGGAACGGGATGGGACAGGATGGAACATGACGGGAACGAGAATTCTCAAAAATATAACAAATAAACCATAAAAATTGTGTTCCTACAACACTAGCTTATTTTCAACGACACACCAGTAACAACCACAAAAATTGACACAATTATATATGTTTAAATAACATCAAAGTCACTTACTTCTGTTTTAATAGCATCAATTATCGTATCTCCTTGTAGAATTAGGAAAGATGAACTATTTTCTGCATTTTTTAGTATAACAAAAATTAGGTCATAATTGTTAATAATATAATTAGATTTAATTTATATAGATTGTAATTTTAGTTAACATTTAAATTATGAACATTAAAAAATAAATAATAAATTAGTATATTTATATTATATATATATATATATATATGTAATATATAATTATAATATATATATATATATATAATTTTGTATATATGTACCAAATGGAACGTCAGAAATTCTCGTTCCCGTCATGTCCCGTTACGTTCCCATTTGGGAATGAAAAGATGTCCCATATAAAAATATATATTAATGGGACGAGAATTTCGAAACGGATTCCGAACAGAACGGAATAATACGAAACAAAACGGGAATTATGCTCAACCCCTAAAGACAACCATATAAATTTTTTTGAAACATGTTGATCCCACCAAGGGAATGGGATTGGTGCAACGAGACAAGAAAAGCACTAAATGAATTGGCCCAACAAACATTCAATAGAAAACCGCTTGAGTCCACAATTCGTACCTACTACCTTGTTAAATGTGATCAAATAAGCTACTTCTCTTTCTTTCTTTCTTTCTTGCCAATTATTATCACAGAAAAGGGAAAAACGATGAAAACCGAAATATATGAAATTGTTAACAAAAAGTCAAAGAAATAAAAATAAACTTAAGAAAATCTTGAAACCAAACCTATACATCTACAAAATCGTGATTAATAACTCATACATCTATAAAATTACTATAAGAAAAAATAAGTAGAAATAGACATTAGATGGAAAAAAATATGAAATTAAACCCATAAACAAAGATATATGATATACTTGTATTGTAGCATGTTTATAGCTTTGTTTTGCATCCATTTAGGTTAGATTCATGATCATTTAGATTAGTATTGGTGCATTTGCATATGCATTCTCATATTTCAGGTGATAGAGACCATGGATGCAAGTTATGGATCAAAAGGAGGTCAAAGAAGTGAAGAAACGCCCAAAAATAGAGCATATCGGTCATCACATCGGTCAAAAACAGAGCACCTGACCGATGTGAAGACGGAGAAAAACCAGGAGCTACAATCGGTGGGAATATCGGTCAAGGTCTGACCGATATGGCCACATCGGTCAGGCATATCGGTCAGCCTTGACCGATGCAGACTTGCTGAATCAACATTTTCACCTTCTATTTTGACTTTTTACCCATTTTTAATGGGTTAACCCAAATGTTTTAGGGTTAACCCAATGGATATTAACTTGAGTATTTAAACCTTTATCCTAATTTTTAGGAAGGTTAAGCTTTATTTTTCCTAAGAACATTTGTAATCACTTTGATTTCTCATCTATTTTGAATTCAATTTCTTGTTTTGATTGTT
>OVBE01007285.1:7220-18679 GCA_900406425.1 Iberis pinnata
GAGGCCAGATAATCCAAGAGGTCCTCCTAGAGCTATAGAGTTAATTTTAGCGGATGATGAGGTTATGTTTTATCAATATATTATAAAAATGTAGTATTATTATGTATACACATAATTTATTTTATTTTATAATAGGGATCAAAAATACAAGCATCTATCAAACGAGAATTTACTAATCGGTTCGAGTCAAAGTTTCGAGTGGGTGGATGGAGAACAATTGAGAATTTTTCTTTGTGGCAAAATTCTGGATCGTTTAAGACAACAAATCATGAATATCGAATGAATATAATTTATTCGACCATTGTCATGGACACTAAGAGTAGTGTTTCAGATGATAATTATTTTTTCCAATTTGCTCAAGTTTATACGATGTTATCAGGGAGTCTCAACGATTCTTTCCTCATTGGTTAGTATTATACTTTATTTTATTCCACTTAACTAATAAATATTACAAACGGTAACATTTTTCCTTGCAGATGTGATTGGTCAAGTAGTTAATTTGGAAGAAGTGCAAGTCCGGAAACCACACCAAATCCGAAAATAACTCTCAAGGTCATGGATCAAGAGGTTATTCAACAACAAACATTTTACTTTTTAATATTATTTTAAAATAATTTGTTCATATTTTTAATGTATTAATGTTTGTATACTAATAATACTAATATAATAGAGAAATCAATTTCTGTATTGTATTGGAATTCATACACGATTGAAGAGACTTCTCAAAAATTATAGTGAGAAGAAACACATGGAATACAACACAATTCGGTTCCTTTTTGATGGAAAGCATATTAATCCTAATGATACAGCTGAATCGGTAATACAAATTTATTTACTTATTTTATATACGTAATTGTTTATTTAAGAATGAAAAGTAAGTTGTTGTTTTTTAGCTATCTATGGAAGAGGGTGATGAGATCTATGTTGCACTTGAACAAATTGGTGGTGGTTTCTAATAAGTTTTATTTATCAGTTTTTAAAATTTCTATTTATGTATGGTGATGTTGTTATGTGATAATTAATGTAATGGTAATACTGAAAATTAAGTTTTATCGTTATTAATGCCCTCTCTCTATTAATTACTAAACAAGTTAATACAATATATTACACAAAGAAAACAGTTTTATATTTATAACTAACAAAAAAAATATTATGTTACAATGTATTATATATGTTACATTGTACCATGTCAATAGAAAGGTTATTTATATAACATTCTATAGTTACGTGTTTTTTTGGTTTTTTATATATGTTTGGCGTTTTCTTTTGTATATAATATTATAGTTTTTATATTATTAGTTAAAAGTTTAACATGAGATATATTTATAGAGATAATAACATAATTTTTTATAACATAGATTAGCATTTACCGAAATTACTAGAAATATAAAACAAAAAATACAAAAACAACATTTTAATCCATAAAATCAATTTGATGATCACGTTTGAAATTCATTTCAGGAACGAAAGAGTACATTACAGCTATATTTGCCTCTATCTTAGCACTTTCAAGTTTTTGAATTTCTTTTTGGATGTTGAAAGTGGGTTCGGTTTGGATTCTTTTTAAAATCGAAAGGGCAGATTCTATTTGAAATAATTTCATTTGGTTTTGAACGAGTTCTTCTTTGCATTCCGATTGATGCTTCATGCATAGCATCGCTATTCAATACTTAACAGATTCAGTTAGTTTTCCTACTCTAACGGCTATGGACGTGAGATCTTCACTTTGTTCATCGGCAGAACTTTGTTGAATGGGTTGGTTTGGAGAAGATGGAATGCTAGGATCCATTTTGAAAGAAATTTTGGAAAATAGAATGAGTTTTTTTTACAGATTGTTGTTTTTGTGTGTAAATTGAATAAGAGATTGGTTGATATTTATAGTCATATAATCTCATTTATTAAAGTTATGGTGGTTGTTGTGATATGTCAAATCTATATTTACATGTAATATATTGTTTTTAAAATTTTTAAATTATTAAATAAATATTTTATAAGTAGTTATATGTCAACAATATTTATATATTCATTTACTATCTCTATATAAAATATATTTATATATTAGTTATATTTAGTACTACTTAAATGTTTTTTAATTAATTTATTTTGTTTTAATATTAAATATATTGTTATTATAATTATAAAAGTTGAATTGATAGAAGCTAACTTTGTGTAATTAATTTCGGATATATGGTTTTTTGTAAATTAAATTATTGGAAAAAATATTTAACTAATAGAACGAAGTTAAAATACTAATNCGGATATATGTTTTGTCTTCTTAATCCAATTATAATATACCCTATAAAATATAAAATCATAATAAGAACATATTATTATTTTTATCTACAAATATTGCCTACAAAATGTATATAAATTAATACTTTATTTTTTAATATATAGTTAGTACAATTAACTAATTTATGGCTTTTTGTAAATAAAATTTTAATATGTTTTGTCTATATATATTTATATTAATTTTTTTAATGATCTTATAATTTCGTAAATATAATTTTAATATGTTTCTTGTATATACATTTAAATATAATAGTTTATTAGGCTTTTATACGAGTCAATAGAATAGCTTATGGACCGAAGTTAGAATACTAATATTATACTTTTAAAATTGTTGTTCTTTAAAAGAATTCTATTTATTTTGATTAATTTACTGTAATCAAGTTTAATATTATATAAATTTCAATTATTATATTGTAATATTGTAAATATAAATTTATAAACAAATTAAATTTTTATATAGGTTATGTAAATATTTCATCGCGGATATAAATTTGAAATTTGGTACGCTTTTATATTTATATTAACTGTTTAATTTTTTTATAATATTATAAATTGGTTAATAACGTTAATCTATATATATATATATATATATATATATATAAACTAACGAAATTATTACTTAACATTTTAATAATAAACTATATTAAAGTAAACAAAATAACAATATAAAAAGAACATAAGTTTAATGAAATATAAAACGAGAAAAAAAGGAAGTTGAAACAAAAGATTTTTAACCTAAAAATCTAATTTTAACCTAAAAATCTAATCCCCACACTCCCTGTAGTTGATTTCAAATTTAGGGGTGTGTTTGAGTTCCAAATCAGCATATTCCTTCTCGCTTCTTAAGTGTTTTAATTCTTCTTCCAAATTGAAATTAGGTGTGTTTTTCACCTTTTCCAAAATGGAGATCATCGAATCAATTCGAACAGACCTAAGCTTTGTTCGATGAAACTCTTCTAGACACTCTATCTGGACTTTCATGTTTTGAATGACCGTTTTGTACTTTCTCACGGTTGGTAGTCATGAGATAACGGCCGAGTCTTCTGGTATGTCTTCGCGATGGTGAGGTTTCATTTTTGTTAAGATTTTTTAGGTATATTTACTAGGATTATCAACTTATCTATATATAATGATTGAACCGTTTCCACTTACCTATAATAATTCATTATTATATATTTAATACGCAGTAATAACTGTTTACATTTAATAAGTGTCTTAATATACCGCTTCAACTTGTGGAAAAGATTTGAAGTATTTTGGTTTATATGTTTAAATGTATGTGTTTTGTTTGACGTTTCAGTTTCTTACTTGTGGTTAAATGTATATTTGCTATTTAATGCTAGAATTTTTAATAATTTTTAACGACTTATAATATTCTATTAAACAATTATATATTTAAATAAATATGAAAATAATAATTATATATTTAAAAATTTTTATATTAATTTTGGAATTACAATATTTTTATTTTTACATACAATTTTTTAAGTTTAATTAAATTGTATAGCAAAAAAAAAAAAAAAACTTTTCTGGTGGGCTTCAGAATATGGGACGGGTTTCAAATTTTAGTATAATACAATATTTAAAATTAGTTGGGCTTTATAATTAGTCCAACTAAGTTATAGTTACAATATAAAGATTATATTATGTTAAGTAGAGACATTATAAGTAAACTTCACTAATGTACATTATAAATTATATTAAAATAAATATATAATATTTATATGTTTATGGGCTGGGTTTTAAATTTTACTATAATATAATATTTAAAATTATTTGGGCTTTATAATTAGCCTAACTAATTTATAGTTACAATTAATTTTTGAAACTTAATATCGTTATTTATTTTTAGTATTTTTAAAATAATTTTTAGTATACACGATAACAATTATATTGTGTTACGTATTTAAATATAAGTAAACTTTTCAAATTTACGTTATATATTATATTAAAATAAATAAATAATATTTATATATAAACATGTATTCATATGCTTAAATAACTTTATTTTATTATAGTTGTATACATAAATAAATAATTTGCCCATATGGTTATAATAATTATCAAAATATTAATATATTAGTTAATTATTTTATATTTGCATTTAAATATAAATTAATTAAATTTTGCAGATACACAAAATAAAATTAAATCACATAGAGTTTTATATGGAAAACTTACAAATTTGTATGCGGATTTGGTTAACTCGATTAAATTTAAGATATATAAAATAAATTAAGAATAATTAGATTTCAAACACATATTCGATTCAAACAGTATAATTATTCTTTACAAATATTTACCAGATTTGGTTATTGTTTTCTGATATTTTATTACATCCAAAAATTAGTAAACTGCTTTCATTATTTGTTGTTGATCTCAATACCACATGCAACAACAAATGAATTTCAATTAGCAAAATACTAAATCGTTATTTTATTTCAATGGAGATTATGATTTAAATAACCAAATTATTAAGATCATACCTTTTATTTCTTACTTCATTTATCGTTAGCATTCTTCAAATCGGTATATCAACCTCCGATTAAACACCAAACATCATGTAAAACAAAAAATAATAATTAACATTAGATCTATACAATCACAAAATGTTGTTTTAAAAAGTAAATCGATTTAGGATGTTTATAAAGTAATTTAATATGTAATATACACAAAATAAAATTAAAGAATATAAAGTTTTATATGGAAAACTTACAGATTTGTATGCGGATTTTGTTAACTCGATTTAATTTAAGATCTACAAAACAAAATTTAAGAATAATTAGATTTCAAACACATATCTGATTCAAACAATATATATATATATATATAAAAATACTTACCATATTTGGTTATTGTTTTCAGATATTTTTATTACATTCAAAAATTTGAAGGAAACTTTCATTATTTGTTGTTGATCTCAATACCACATGCAACAACAAATGAATTTCAATTAGCAAAATACTAAATCGTAATTTTATTTCTATGGATCTAGCATTTAAATAACCATAATCTTATGGACCTTACATTTTCTTGCTTCCTTCACTTATAGCTTGCATTCTTCAAATCGGTAGATCCAGCTCTGATTAACCACCAAACATAATGTAAAACAGAAAAATAATAATTAACACTAGATCTAAAGGATCTTTAAACAGTTAAAAAAAAAAGAAAATCGAAGAGTTTTTACCTTATTTGGAAGAAGCTTCGTTGAAAGAGTAAGAATCGCGAGTGATTTTAAGACTTTTGTCCTCGAATCAATGTCAAAATGAAAGAAGTCGTATGAGATTTGGTTGTTTTCGGAAAAGGAAAGAAGAAAACGATAGGTTTTTTTTATAAGAAAATTAGATTTCGGCTAAGTGATACAGACGGAATGATCTAGGTCAAATTTGTATTCGAATGGGCTTTTATTGGGCTTCGTAAAATAAGTTTAATTTCAGTTCAGGTTTTGGGCTTTTTATAATTTAATCCCAATTTCATTAGAATTGTCTAATTTAGTTATATTTATTTTGTTATTTTTTAATCTAACTTAACTTTTAATTAAAACATCAAAATTATAATACAATAAAAATATTTTAATTACATATCTATAACTATAATTTCATTAAATATAATTAAATAAAGATTTTTATTCGATAAAATCATTTACATACATAAAATATACAATTATGTATATTCTTAACAATTCAATAAAATATATTAAAATTTTTGGGATATGTAATACTAAAATTTGGTTATCATATAGAAAATAAAAATTAAATCTTCTTATTAATTGAACATTGTAAATAACAACAACCAAATTATTGAATAAATATATTATGACTAAATATATATTAAATTATATATGATAAAACAACATATACATTTATATAAAATATTGTATTCTAAATATATAAATATTTTTTTTAAATAATTAACCCCACGCATAGTGCGGGTGCTATCCTAGTTTTTATTATTATAGATTCTATTTATTAAAACCAAATATTGGCTCATAATAATCTTACAACCTAATAATCTAAACAAAAACACAACTCTAACCCGACCATCACAATCCGAGTGAGCTTCTCAAATCCAAAAACACATCCGGATCCAAATCCTAACAAAGGAAACTCTAGAAGCTAATAGAAAATCTAGAAACTTTTTCCTTCGCTAGAAACCTGCGAATTCACTAGAACTAGAGTTCCGACGACCCGACAGCATAGTTAAGACTGCACTGCACAGTCGCCCACACGGAACATGGAATTTTTGTTGGAAGAACGGTGCTGGTTTTTGTGATTTTCCACAACATTTTTGGATCCGGAAGGGTAGGTGTCCGGTGGAGCTAGGAACTAGAGCCGCCGCATTCAAATCTATTGACAGTAGTTTCATGCAGCGGTAGTTCCCACACCATCACCTAACGACGCCGTTTCATCTCTGCCAACTTTCACGCTCGTCGACATGGAAAATCTGGCCAGAAACCGCCGATGAGAGCTTCTACAACCGTAAATCCAGGCGCTGATGAATTCTGATCCTCCCATATATTTTTCAAACGAAACTTCTTTCTTTTTGTTATATACTTTCATTGCATACTGCTATTATAAAGTTGGTTATGTTAATTGTTACATCCCAACCCGAGTCCAAGAAAATTTCGGCCCAAACCCGAAGCCCACTAGCCAAAAGGAGGTATTAAAAGGAGAAAACCTAATTCTTATTCATTAGTCTCCTAAATCTCTTTTTTTCAAAGAATGCTCTTTTCTTTTTTTCTCTCTAGCCATCAAGTCTTCTTCCTCCTTCAACCTCACCACCGATCGCCACCACCGCTGTAGGTTCACCGTCGAGACAGCCTCATCATCATAGTGAGTTGTCTCATTCTCCTCTCCTTTCAATTCTATCTCTCTTTTCCATTAGATCTCTCTTTCAATCAATGGACTGAATATTGTTGTCAGGTTCTAGCAGTTATCACCATAGCGACTCTTCTACACCATTAGAAAATCCTCTTCTCCATCAAAAGCCTTCTTCTACTCCTTTTCGGAAAGGTGAGAATCCATGATTTCACCTTCCTGTAAGAGAACGTTCCTGTTCTTCTATTTTTTATTTTCTAATTTTTTTTTATTAATTAATTAATTTTCAATATTAGTTTTTAAAAGTGAAACTTAATTTTATATTTAATTTTCGGATTTATTTTCAATTGATTTTAAAGAACAACAAATTATTGTTGAAGTTAAGATATTTACCCTTATTTTTAAGATTTGATTAATTAATTATGGAAATAATTAATTAATTAATTCAATTTTAAATATTAATTATGAAATTAATAATTATTTAACAATTCAAATAATTATTCTATTTTAACTTTATATTTTATTTAATTATTTTTGTATTTATTAATTAATTACTAAATAATAATTAATTATTTTTCTTTTATTTATTTATTTTAGAAATTATTAATTATTTAATAAAGTAAAATAATTATTGTTATTTTAAATCTTAAATTTTGAAATTTATATATTTATTTTCGTATTTAATATTAATTATTAAATAATTATTAATTATTTTTTTTCTATTATTTATTTAATTTCGAATTTACCAATTAATTATTTAATATAATTATTTATTTATTTTATTTTCGGATTTAATAATTAATTATTAAATATAATTAATTATTTTAAGAATTTAAAGCTATTTTTTAAATTCCTATTTTATTATTTAATTATGAATTAATTGGGTTAACTTTCTAAAGTTGATTAATTAATTCAAAAGTTAAATGATAAATTATTTCTTTCATTTAAATGATTGGTTAATCTTTTAAATTAGATAGAACCAATTCTGATAAACCGGAGATCTATGTTATTAATTTCATATCCCGAGTTTATCGAACCTGAACCCCGACCGAGACGTAAAACCCGTCAACCAGCTAAGTTTAAGTGAGGGTTGAGTTCAATAGTTCTCTTAAAGCCCATTTGGAATTTCTTCTATTCTAGGTTTGGGTTAAAATGTGTATGCGTGTAAATATGTTGCTTGTATTTAATTGTGTGTATTAAAGTATATGAACCTGATAAAGAATATAGGATGTTAATCCAAGTCACCATAGGTTGTAGTTGTGTGATTAGTCTGTGTTGTGTGAATATGCCGGGACATCGAGATAGAGCCAGGTTATGCTGGTAAAGCCAGTCGCCTAGGGTGCGATGTCTTCAGAACAACGGTCGATTGAGATGATAGCACCTGACGCGAGTCGAGACCGCCTCATGCTGTGCAATGGCCGGAAGTTGGCTGGTGTCCGGTACCTGCTTAGTCAACTCAGACCGACGGGTTGCTGGCGTCTTGAAGGGACGTGTAAAGCCTTCCGAGGCCGGAGTCGCTAACAGTCGTTAAACTGTAAAAGCGTCATGGTGTCCAAGAGGGGCTGATAACCATGGCGGTGTAGCCGAGCACTTATGTCGGAACTACGAAAGCGTCTGAGGAGTGTAGAGGGATTGATCCCCCTCTACGGAAGGGATTCTCGGACGGTATGGCGAGCACTATGTCGCTAGGGTTTTGTGTGAATTATGGATTTCTCAAAATCCCCTCTCGCTGAGTAACTCTTGATTGACGAGTTACTCACCCCTTCAATTATCATTATCCCTCACAGGTGAACATGACGAGTAGTCTATTACGGAAGTGCTGAATTTCGGGATCGCAGCTTGTTTTCTTCGTCTTCTTTTATTTCTTCGTTATTTAATTTCAATAAATGCGAGACCCGGTTTATTTAATGTTTTAAGGTTTTATTTTGACATTTAAGTTGTATTTACAACACTTATTGCTAATAAAGTGACCTTTCGGTTCCAAAGTTAGTTAATAGACTGATTTACCCTTAATGGGAAAATCAGGATGTTACATAAAGGATTAAAATTTCTCCAAAGGAAGCTGAGCAAGTTCATGTAGCACAAGAACTCGGTCTGAATTTAGTATCCTTGCCCAAGGTATTCACAAATCTGCTTAAGGATAAAGGGTTGGTGTCTGATGATGATATGAAGATGCAGAGAGAACATGTGAGCTCTTATCAATCAGACATACCAAAGCTACTAGGTGATGCAATCAAATCTGGTTCGAGAATTGACTTAAACAAAAACCAGAGTTGCTTCATAAAGACATTTTTAATGGAGCCTTATCGGATGCTCCTTGGTATAGAAACAGTGGTCCTACGGTTAATGTATCATTCCTCTCTGAGGGTGGCACTTCCGGGACAAAACCTAGAAAATACGTTACTAGGAAAAGGCCTTCCAAACTGATAAGAGAAAGACCGAAAGATTTGATTTCAGACCAAGCTATCAACAGCAAAAATTCAGTACAAGACTATGGGAAAGATGGAAGTAAGAGGAAAGCTGGAGAAAAAGATTTGCAGGGTAGTGCAAGTAAGAAAATCAAGTTTGGGGTAGTCCTAGCCAAGGACTACCCGAGGGCCAATGAGTATTATAAGTTGGAATTGTCAAGGCTTGGGTTCTCACCTAGACTTGACAATTCCTTTACTCAAGGAGATGCGTCAAGCCCATTTCCCTGATATCCTTTTTTGATGGAAACAAAAAAATAGAAGAAATATGGTAGTAGACATTCAAGTTTGGTTGGATTATGACCGAGTGTCTATAGTAGAGCCACACGGTATAGGTGGTGGTTTAGCAGTTTTTTGAAAGAAAAATGTTAATTAAGAAGTTCTTTTTGAAAATAAGAACCTAATAGACTATAAGGTTCAGTTATGTGATATATCTTGTTTAATACTTTTGTATATGGGCACCCAAATGAAAAATGAAGACAAAGAGTATGGGGAAATATTATGAGAATTGGGTGTGACAGAGATAAAAAATGGTGTTTAGTAGGAGATTTCAATGACTTTTTACACAATGGAGAAAAGATTGGAGGGAATCACAAAGCTGATAGTTTTTTCCTACCATTTGTAACTATTATCGAAACCGGAAATATGAAAGAATGGTCTTTTACAGAAAACAGGTTTACATGCAGTGGCCAAAGGCACATATTATGGATTGGAAGCAGGTTGGATATGGCTTTCAGCAATGAAAACTGGTTTAGTTTTTTCCCAAACTCTCACCAGTTCTTTTTGGATAAAGAGGCTCAGATCATAGACCAGTCCTTTTAAAGTTGAATACCAATGGCGATAGTGAAAGAGGGATGTTCAAGTTTCTGAGTAGATGGACGAAAGATCCTAACTTCAGAGAAACTGTATTGAATGCTTGGCTAGAAAATGCTATCAACAATAGATCCACTTATGACAAAAACAGATTATGCAGAAAAGGGATAAGTCAATGGAAAAGATATAACAAGACTAATTCAAGTAGAAGACTCACATATTACAAAAACATGTTGGAATGTGAACAATATGTGGCTTGGCCGGATCTTCGAAGGATAAGTTGGTTAAAAAAACAGGTATTTCTTGCTTACAAAGAAGAAGAATTATATTGGAAACAAAACAGTAGGGAAAATGGCTAAAAGAGGGGGATCTAAATACCAAATTTTTTCATGCTTCAGTCAGGTATGCAAGGAATAAAAACAGAATAGAAGAACTGCATGATGATTTAAGAAATACTCAAAAAAGCAAATGCATCTAAGGCAGAAGTGGCCTTAAAATATTTCCAAGATTTATTCTGTTCTACCTATTTTGTTGATTGCTCTAGTTCTTTACAAGGTTTTGAAAAAAAAGTGTCAGATGCTATGAATATATATATATATATATATATTACAAAACCAGTCTCAAAGGAGGAAATAAAAGAAGCAATGCTCTCAATTAAAGCTCAGAGTGCTCCGGGTCCTGATGGGATGACAAGAGGCTTCTTTCAACAGTGCTGGCAGATTGTAAGAGAGTCAGTAACTCAAGAAATTCAAGAGTTTTTTGAAACCAGTTGTTTTTCCAGATGAATGGAATTTTACTCATATTTTTTTACTACCTAGAGTGGAAAATCCGAAGAATATGACACAGCTTAAACCGATCAACCTATGCTTGGTTATGTATAAGGTGGTTTCAAAAATTATGGTAATGCCTCTCAAGCCTTATATGCCGGATCTGAGATATGTTAATCAATCAGCTTTCATATCTGATAGATTGTTATTAGATAATATAATTATAGCGCATGAAGTTGTGCATAGTCTTCACAAGCACCCAGAGATTTCAAAAAAATATTTAGCGCTCAAATTTAATATGTCAA
>OVBE01007286.1:0-18677 GCA_900406425.1 Iberis pinnata
TTTCATTATTTTAAAACATAGAAAATATATATATCCAATAATCAGGAAATCTATGTTATCCTGAACATCAATTCACAAATATCTATCTCCCACTAAACCCAAGATCATATCTTTCAAGAATCTAATATGACATTCAGACTTAGATCACTTATGAGGTTTATTAAGAGATCATAAAATTTTACTCCCACTAGCTTTCAAAAATCTTACTCTTCTAAAAGTTGCAATACTAATAACAAACAATTTGTTATTCACTTCATTGTAAAATTCCTTAAACACTTCTAAAGAATTAATCTCTATGTTTATCATATAAACATCAACTTAATTTACTAAAATTATCAGTAAATATAATGAAGTAGTAACTTTCTCTATTAGTTTAACTTATTGACTCATATACATCTATATGTATAAGATCCACAAGTCATGGGTTAGTACAAAAGAATGCAGAAGTTCATCACTATGAAACCTGAAATGCAATTCTTATTTATATACGAGCCAAATGAGAATATCACAAAAGATTCGTAACCTTTTGACTCAAATGTTATAGATAGACATTGGTTAAAATATGCATCTCATTCTCTAATGGGATGCTACCAAAATATTTTATCGCAATAAAATATAATCCTTATTTTCTTAAAATCAAATTATAAGAAAAATAAGTATAAAAAAATCTTTAAATCCTTAAACCATGCCTAAAGCCAAGATAGATACAATAATCCTACAACTTATGTAACAACTATTGCTTCATTTTCATGTGTAGGTCTACTTTCCTATCTTCCATAATTATACTATTGATGGGTTTTCACAATTTCACAAATGTGATTAGTACTATATCAAGTATCCAATACCCGAAAAGTAGAATTATAATCAGTAACATTTACCTCTATAACACTTAATACACTTATACATGAAAAAAACATTAAGAACTATTCTTTTCAACTTCTCTAAGTATTTCTTGTAATTTCTCTTCCAGTACCCAAAACCATTACATTAATGGCACTTGTCATCACCAAGAAGGATTGAGTTTAGACTTTNTCCCATGCAACTCATTCAAAGTCTTTGTCAAATTGTTCATGTTGTAGTTCATAACAAACTGATCATAACTTGACGGTAATGATTGTAAGATAAGATCAGTAGCCAACTCTTGACTAATAGGCTATCCAATTTTGCTAGGTTATCGATATAACCCATCATCTTTATAAAAAGTGGGCTAACTAGACTGTCTAGCGACAACTTGCACTCAATGAGAGATTTAACTTTTTTATACCTCTCAGTTCGTGCTTGCTCCTGAAACATTCCTTTCAGGCCAGTTATCATGACTATTGGCGATTCCAGGTTCACATATTGCTTCACAAGTAAGAGTTCATGGTTGCCAACATAAGACAGCATACATCAACCCTATCACTGAAATGCTTATCCCAAGCATTTCTTTCTACATGTGGAAGATTTGTCCTAGGCTTCTCAGGAATCTCTTTCTCAAGGACATATTCCTTTTTCTCCTGTTTGAGAACAATTCTCAGGTTGCGGTACCATTCGAGAAAATTCAATCCATTGAGTTTTTCCTTCTCAAGGACAGATCGCAGGGAAAAAACACTATGGGAGTTTGACATAACTATATAAGAAAATTTAAGGAAAGTTAATATGATGTTCAAGAAATTTTGAGCATTCTTAACAATTAATAAAACTCACACTATACCCAAAACAAAATTTCCTCAAAGTGAGTTTAGTGTTCCAAGATCCATATTTCACTAGAATTCAAGTGAACTTTGGCTCAACCCTTGAATATCTAGCTATTTAGGTAAGCAACGCCCTTACTAATTATATCCAATATAACTCTTGGTTGTGGATAATATCTATGTATTATTCAACCTATGTCTCTAAGCTCAAAACCGTTTTGATAGCCTAGTCAAGTAAACCAATATTATTTCTTAGATAATTCTCTAGCTCTCAAAACGTTGCAGACCGCTGCTTTGGCAGACCCGTACAATGAAGAAAGTTTTGATTTTTGCCAATTGACTCACTCTTAAAAAAATTGTAGACCGCTGCTTTGGCAGATCCGCCATACAACAATTTAAGTTTTGACACTAAAATTGGGGAGACATCAAAATACTTGATAATAATTGAGGAACTAAATTATTATTTAATTTATATTTTATTCTAATTGATATCTCATATAAAAGAAATAATATATATATATATATATATATATATATATATTTATCTAATAAGAAATAATTAGATTCAACAATTGAACCAATAATAACTGAATTTATCCTAATTTAATTAGGATAATTCCAATTAAATAAACACAAAGAATGAAATGTAAATAATATATTTCTACAAAGATCGATCTTCAAACTTTTATATAATTAAATAAAATCTAATCAAATTAGTTTTTCTAATTCTAATCCAATTAGAATTATCAATGACAAAATAATCATTTTGATCATATAAAATTATAACCTTATAAAATCTAATCAAATTAGATTTTCTAATTCATATCCAATTAAAATTATCAAATATAAAACAATAATTTTGATCCAAACTTATTTTTGATTTTTTTTCTTCATAATCTTAATTAATCTAATCGTATTAAATTTATGATTTCTAATCAACTAATTATTACTACTACCAATTCAAATTAAGTCTACAACACCATAACGATTTGGTTTTCTCAAAACCAAACCAACTAGTCTCAGACAAAATCATAATTGATTTAAACATATACATAAACCCACATGTTATCAATTACAATAACAATCATAATCAATATCAAAAATTCACAAACAATTATTATTATCATGCAATCATATAACTGAAAATTTAGTTAAGCACATGTGATTGACTTTATCAAAACACACGTCAATTGCATGATGTAATTATGTTTTAACGTGCAGTATAAGTCGAACTCGTAATTATGCATTTAATTATGCCATAACAGGAGTTACATAAATTTGTTCAAATTAACAATCAATTAACAATTAACAAATATGACCAAACAAACCATACACGTCAACAAACAATTATCAACAATTTGAACATGTTTAGATGAAAATCAAATCAAATAATATATCTATTCAGATTATACACGTTGGCTCTGATACCACTGTTGGAATTCATAACAATTTATAACATTTTATAAATTCTAATTACGAATTTAACTACTAGGATTCATGCAAATACTGAAATAAATATAGAACACAGAGATCTAAATGTACCTGGATATTCTGCACCGGAACACTAACTGAATTAGGCTAAGGTTTTTGAGCACTCCAAGTGTCATGCCTCTACCAGTATCCACACACACACACAAATTGGATCAAAGCAGTATGCTAGTACTGACGAGATCAAATCTCAGAAGCCATGACGACGAACTATTCGTCTCTACCTCTTTTTCTTTCTAGGGTTTTGTTAATCTTTTCGCTTAATCGCATTAAGCTTACATAACACACTTATATACACATTATGGTGTTGTCATTAACGTAATGATCTTACGTAATGGGCTAAGCCCAATAAACTTCTTAATCTCTTTTGTACAAGGAGATTACGTATTAAGTTATATCACATATAACTTATATATACAATTATTTTACTATATTAAAACTCATATTTACACAATCCAATTTGTTTAGGTGTGTGATCCTGTAGAATTATATAACATTAGCAATGGACTTGACAGACCATAGATTATAAGCGGCATCTAGCAAAACATTATAATCACATAATATCATATGATTGTCAAACCTTGACATTATAGTAGTTTAGTTTTTTCTAGGCTATGTTCTCCCTTTTTGGGAGTTCTTCTACTCCTTTTAGGAGTTCTCTTCTCCTTTCAAGAGACTTTTATTACCTCATGCGTGAGGTCACTTACCTTGTGTGGGTTTTATTCTTCCTCTTAGTAGGATTCAATCTACCATGTAATAGGTTGTATGTTTTTTCTTAATATAATACTATATATGATGACAAAAAATATCATACATAAACTAAACATGGTCAGAAAAGAAAGCTATGTCCGGGGCGGCGTGGATTGTACGTGATCATGAAGGTAAAGTTCTCTATCACAGTCGAAGGTCATACTCAAATGTGCTATCACTGGTAGAAGCAAAGTTTAAGAGTTGGGATTTAGCTCTTCAAAGTATGAACCATCTTCACCTTGAGAGTGTGGTCTTTTGTTGCTCCTCTTTGGATATGATCAAAGTTTTCCATCAACCCAATGAAAATCCTGCGTGGTTGGGCTTCTTGGATCTGTTGCTTAAGTATACGGTTGATAAACCTAACTGGTGTATCTAATTTGAGGACAAAAAATGCAATGTCAGAGCTTATAGGATAGCTCATAGTGTTATTCAGGATGGTCGATTACAGTCATATGTTGCATCGGGTGCGCCTAGTTGGCTGAAAATTTTCTTCGATGGTGAACAAAGACGATGTTCCAGTGATGAGTAGCTGGTTAAAAGATCTTCTATAAACCTTAGGCTCTGTTTTATTGCTTATAACTCTGTTCTTGGATAAGTTTATTAATGAAACTCTTTTCGGAAAAGAAAATAAACTGAACATGGAGGCAATGATATCAATTTTTGGCATTTTATAAATTTATAAACAATAATTCATAACAGTTTATAATGAATTGAACATAAGTGGAAACGTACATGAATCTATGCGTATGTATATAAATTTAGGGAAAAGATCTCATAAAAAGAAATTTTATGTGACTTTGGATCTCTTGTGATGAGATGTAAAAAATTTATGTAGTTTTATTAAGTCGGGACCACAACACTAAAAAACAACCAAATGTATCATATAAATCAAGCCCCATAAAAGTCAATTAATGTTTCCATATCGTTCGTTACTATTATGAAGGTTCCAAAAAAGCATGTGGTTGACAATAAACTAGTCACACAATTATACAAAAATAAAAGAAAAACAAGACAACAGTATGAGTAGTATATAATAACAGGAATAAGAAAGAAAGAAGTCAACGGATTCTCTTGTAGATGGAGAGAAGAGAAATGATGGAGAGTAGGAGAAGGATAATGGCAGCGAACAATGAGACAGCGACTGCTCCTCCAACATGACGGCAATATTTGTGATAGATGTGACAGATTTTGCGCCAATTCACATTTTTGTTTCCCTTGAGACCAATGTACGCTACTCCACCACTGGCTCCCGTCGCTGACGCCACTATACCTACCATCACCTGCCAAAACGTATATATATATATATTTAGCTCGGTTTACTTTATATTCATATAACTAGTGATCCTCCAGGAATTACCACATCCATAATGGCAAGATTTAGCAAGAGAATCGCAGAGCAAGACGATGGCTTTTTGAAAGCTGATACGGTTGCAACTGTAGATAAAATACTGTAAAAGCAAGCCACCGATAATGCTACCACAAAGTATCTGCATTACCAATTTAATAAGTAAGTATACAATCTTACATGATTGAACTTTTAATATATTTTATTTTCACTTCTTTTTCATTAATTATTTTCGGCCAACTTACTCGAGAAGCTAGATAAATATTTCTGTGTTTATATATGCTATATTTTTATTAATAATATTATGGTTTCTACACCAGCAAAATTTGACATGATATACTTGAGATTATGTGGTATACTAAGTAAGTCTCATTCTACAAAACTAACCTGGATGCAAATCACATATGAACCGGTCCTTACTCATATTTTATTCAAAGACATAAAAAATATATTCAATCTCGAATGAAAGAACATATATATGAGACTATCAAAAATAACGCAAAATAGATATTTCCAAAAATTATTTTTGTACCAAATAGACCACAAATTTTAAATAACTTTAAAAATCAAATTTTAAACTAATCCAAACCCTCACATCTAAATCATAGGCCTTTCAAAACCAAAATCTAAATTTTAATTAGTGAATCCAAACCTAAAATTTATATTCTAAATTCTTAAAATTCAATTTTTATGTTTGTGATATTTTTGGATAATTTTCAAGTGTTAAAATATAAAATTATTTTTGTGGCAGTTCATAGAATTTTCCTATATAGATTGATTGTTTTGAGAAGTGGTTACGATAAACTTACATAAAAGCCGGTGAGCCGGAGAACTTAGCATCAGGCAGACGCCTTCCAGAGATAGTCTTTGTTTCTTTACTCGTAACCATTACAACAATAGATGTCAAAGTGGCTGCAAATAAAACTAATCGTAGCAGCACTTGAGTCATCCAACAACTCTTCATCGTGGTGCAGCTTCCTGGTGCGGTCGATTGCCCCATCGATGCCTAGCTTCGATCTTAGGAAAGGTTATGACTTTTCTTTTTTTTTGGTGTGTGTTGATATTCATTTGGTGTGTTGGGGAGGGTGTTTTATATTGTACATCAAAGAAGAAAAAAGCGTAATGAACAGTTAATTTTATAATATCACATTAATTATTATCATAGTTTAAGGTCGTGGGTGTCCTGGACACGGCAGAGATATTTGAATATTTGAGAGCCAACATTTTCATATATATTTTAACATCATCTTCTGGCATTCTCATCTGTATTGGTGCCGTTATTATTTTTTAATGTGAAATTTTTTACATGTAAGTTGTCTATATTTGACCAAAATTGGACAGTCGTAACCTTCACGTATAACGTATACGAAATCCCCGAGATGACATTTGTCTTCCGTATAATTTCTGATAGGCAATATATTCTTGTTGATCAATGAAAACAAAAACATAATACTTCTGACAAATTCTTTTTCTTTTTTTGGTTTTTTTATTTACATAATAAAACAAACTAAAACTATACATTCCTAAACATGGAAGCAAATTACAAACATAAAAATAGAGAAATAGATAATGCGACTAACTCCTCCTGATAATCTAATCAGGAATTTAGTTTGATTAACTTATTACAACACAAATAATGAAATAATTAAATTCGGTTCAATCCTTGTATCGGGGTTGGATCTCTTCTTGCGAATTGAGCTCCAATTTGATCTTTCTATTTCTGGTTCTTGCGATTCTGAAGCACCTTCACTTGACTGATGAGTATCAACGTGCTCATCAATACTCCTTTCTCAAGGTTTGGATCAAAGCTTGGAAAACTCTCCTGCAATTGTTCCCACTTTTCCCAAGTCACATTAGCCTTGTCCAAGCCTACCCACCAAACGAGAACCTCTGTAACTGGCTGACCAGATGATGAAACTTCACGCTTGTGCAGAATGCGATGCAGGTACAGTTTAAGAGAGCCATTTCACGCATAAGTGGAAGCTGGCCCATTGTGGGTGGGGTATCACCAATCCATTTCTTAAGTAAAGAGACATGAAAGACATTATGAATCTTTGATTCGTCTGGTAGGTGCAGCTTATAGGCAACCGGACCAACCTTCTCAATCACTTCAAATGGACCATAATACCTATGCGATAACTTTTTGGATGAGCGGCGCATCAATGTTTGCTGACAGTAAGGTTGAAGACGCATCAAAACCCAACCACCAACTTCAAAAGCAACATCTCTGCGTTTCATATCTGCAATCTGTTTCATCCTGTTATTCACCCTGACAAGATGTTGTTTCAACGCCAAGAGTAGCTCGTCACGGGAGATTAGTTTTTGGTCTACCTCTCCCACAAAAGCACAATTGGCTTCATAAGCAGGTAATGTAGGAGGTGGACGACCATAGAGAGCTTCAAAGGGTGTGGTTCCTGTTGATATATGGAAGCTGGTATTGTACCAGTTTTCTGCCCACCAGTAAGAAGTCACACCAGTATTCCGGTTGATGATGCACAAAACAACAAAGAAACTTTTCGATACATCGATTAACCACCTCGGATTGTCCATTGGACCATGGGTGATAAGCCGTCGAGATGCGTAATTGTGTGCCTGTCATTTTACATAATTCCTTCCAAAACAAACTCACAAAGATAGGGTCACAGTCACTTACAATGGAACGGGGAATACCATGGAGTTTGATGACATTAGCCACGAAATTTGCAGCTAGAGTGCGCGCATTATATAGGTGACTAAGAGGCACTAAGTGTGTGAATTTGTTGAGGCGGTCCACGACAACCATAATCGATGTATTGCCCGATGATTTAGGAAAGCCATCGACGAAGTCCATCGAGATATCTTCCCATTCCAGATTCAGAATTGGCAAGGGTTGGAGCAAACCCCCCCCCCAAAGATAGCGATGAGTACTTGGCTATCTGGAAAGGTTCACAAGCTGCGATGTATTCCCGAATAGAGCGGTGCATAGACGGCCAATAAAACTGTTGAGAGAGCCGCTTGAAAGTTCGTAAGACACTTGAGTGACCGCCAATTGGAGTGGCATGAAACTTATACAAGAGCTGGTGAACCAATGGTGAACCTGGAGGAATAACAATCCGGTTACGATAGCAAACAAAATCACCTCTGTAAGAGTAAGGCTGTCCCGGTGAGTCTCTTGACAATTGCCTAATTCGCTGAAAGTAAGGATCAGTTTGTGCCAGCTTACGAATATCGTCCCATGATGATGTTTCCTCCGTATAGGTGGCGTATAAACAGGGGCTCCCACCTTATACTGGATTTCGTAATAATAGCCGACCAACTTACCAATCCATTTTTGTTGCTCAGACGTAAGGATTCGTTGTTCAAACCGAAACTTTAGACTTTTTAAATCTGTTAGAATAATGAACTAACCCCCTAACAAGTATGGCCGCCATGTTCGTATTGCCACCAGGATGGCTAACATTTCACGTGCATAAGTGGACCAGGTTTGTTTGGTGACACCCAAATTTCAACTCATGAATGCAATCGGTCGATCTTGTTGAGACAGGATAACGCCAATTACCTTACCTGATGCATCAGTTTGTATCACAAATGGCATATTGAAATCTGTTAATGCGAGAGTCGATGTAGTCGTAAGGGCTTCCTTCATCTTGGTAAAAGCAGTCTCAGCTTTAGAGCTCCATTAAAATTTCCCCTTTCGTAACAAGTTCGTGAGAGACTTGGCTATTATCTCGTACTCTTTCACAAACTTACGGTAATAACTGGTGAGACCGAGAAAACTGCATAGCTCGGTGATGGTTGTCGGAGCCGATCAATCCATCATTGCACTGATCTTAGCAGTGTCTAATTTCACACCAACACTGGAAATCACATGATTCCAATAACCAACCTTCGTTTGTCCAAATTCACACTTCTTGAGCTTCACAAACAATTGATGCTGCCAGAGAATTGCAAATACTTGCCGGACATGTTGAAGATGCTCGTACTTCGTAGGACTGTAAATTAGAATATCATCGAAGAAGACTAGCAAAAATTGGCGCAGTAGAGGTCTGAAGATATCATTCATCAACGCTTGGAATGTGGACGGTGCATTACACAACCCAAAAGGCATAACGAGATATTTGTAATGTCCATTGTGAGTTCTGAAAGCAGTCTTGGGAATGTTTGGGGTATGCATTCGAACCTGGTGGTAACCAGCCGTAAGATCAAGCTTGGTGAAGAAAGCAGCACCATGGAGCTCATCAAGCATATTGTCAACAGTAGGAATCGGGAAACCATCCTTGATGGTAGCTCAATTAAGGGCTCGGTAATCAGTACAAAACCTCCAGTATCCGTCCTTCTTCTTTACGAGAAGCACGGGAGAAGAAAAGGGGCTGGAGCTGGTTTGAATAATGCCCGCTTGCAGCATCTCCTGTACTTGGTGTTCGATTTCATCCTTCTGGAAATAAGTATACCGGTAGGGTCTCACATTTATAGGTTATATTCCCTCTTTCAAAGTGATCATGTGCTTCCGCATCGGTGGTATCATTGTGGGTAACTCAAAAAAATCACCAAACTCAGTTATTAGAGCCCAAAAATCGTCTAAAATTGGCTTATTTTCATTTTGGACTGGATCTAGTTGAATTGCAAACATTGATTGTCCACTATGGGCTTCCTTAGCCATCTCACTCTGATTCGTTTCTGTAATTGGTTTCTGTTTCAAGCCTCGCAACGTGACAGACTTGGTCCCATTAGTGAACTGCATCATTTTTGCCTTCCAGTCACATAGGGTAGGTCCTAGACTTTCGACCCACTGCACACCAATGACTATGTCTAGTCCCACCAATGGAAGGGAAAACAGAGTTGTAGTGAATGTGTAATCTCTCATGGTAATCGTGACTCCCACATATCTTCCCTTGCAACAGACTGGAGAACCATTAGCCACCTTAACCGTAAATTGATTCGAAGGTACCAAGGGAAGATTAAATGCTTTCACGGGATTAAATGCTTTAGCGGTTTTCTCACAAATAAAATAGTGAGTAGACCCAGTGTCAATCAAGACCAATAAGCGCCGACCTCTCACCATGGCAGGGATACGGATCGCTTGTGGACAGTCCTAGCCGTGTAGCATAATCTCTGGAGTATCAACTTTGGGTTCATATGTTCCATCGTCTATGGACTCCTCACGGTCATTATCTGTGAGTCCTTCCATCATAAACAGTTTTGGATTCTTGCACTTATGGCCTGGTGAATACCTTTCATCACAGTTGAAGCACAACCCTAAACTGCATTTCTTTTCCATATTATCCCAACTGACTCTCTTGGGAACAGTAGCTGGCGGGTTGTGTGCTAGAAGTGATCTTGTAAGTACAGACTTAGTATTATGAGTTGTTTGCACGGCCTGACTGTCGTATTGACGCCCTCCACTCCACTTCCTTTCCATTTGTAGTTGGTCATCTCTCAATCTCGCCAAGTTGATGATCTCCTTAAGCATTTTGGGTTTGAACATGTGAATTCCATTAATTGACGTGTTAAGTCCTCCGATATATGCACCTACAAGTGCCTTTTCGGTCCAGCCCTCAACCTTGTTTTGAAGACGCTCAAAATCCCGTTGATATTCAATCAACGATCCCTTTTGTCGAATTTGAGATAAAGCCTCATCAAAATCTTCTCCATCCAAGGGCCCAAACCTCGTCCACAGCTCCTCCTCGAAGTCTTCCTAAGCAGTTTGGTAAGGGTCAAAGCGGTAAGCTTTAGCAATTTCATGCCACCACTCGTTTCCCTCTTCGGTCAGGTGGTATGATGCAAAACTCATGCGTTGCGCTTGTGGCACTTCATGACAGGAAAAGTACTGCTTCTCCTTACTGATCCACTCGGTTGGATCTCCACCATTATACCGAGGAAACTCCAACTTAATATATCGGGGAGGTGCGTTAGGGGGCGGCACAAACGGGTTGTGATAGGGATCATCTTACGGATGAACTGGTGGTGGTTGATGATTGGAATTCTGGCGTTCATGTGAGGCACCACATCCTCCAGTTCTGCTCCCATTAATATGTTGTGACACTCAATCCATGGATTCCGCCAGGGTCTGTCTGAAAGAGTTCTCCATAGCCTGGAACTTATCCGCAATGCCCACACTCATCCTTTGCATCTCATCTTGGATGGTTCCCATGGTGATCTCCAATTCAGTCACACGATCCTTGACGTTAGCCATTTCTCTCCCACTCTTCCTTGCTGGAATGATTGCTAGTAACGTAAATGTGCCGTCGACATTGATTCAAGATGAATACAGCTGACAACGAGGCTCTGATGCCAATGATATGTCCCAATTTAGAATATGTCCTTGTTGATCAATGAAAATAAAGAACACAATACTCCTGGCAAATTTCTCTGCCTTTTTTTGGATTTTTTCATTTATATATCAAAGCAAATTGGAACTACGCGGTCCCGAACATGGAAGCAAATTACAAACATAAAAATATAGAAATAGGTAATGCGACTAAGTCCTCCTGATAATCAAGAATTCAATTTGCTTAACTTATTACAACACAAATAATAAAATAATTAAATCTGGTTCAATCCTTGTATCGGGAGTTGGGTCTCCTCTTGCGAATTGAGCTCCGGTTTGATCCTCTTGTCTCTGGTTCTTGCGATTTTGAAGCAGCTTCACTTGACTGATGAGTATCAACGTGCTCATCAATTTCCTTCTTTTTTCTTTCTAAAATTAAAAAGAAAATTGGGTCTAGTCTTTAAATTTCTTTTTGGTTTAGTATCAATCATTACTAAAACCGAATGACACTGAATATACTAAACTTTTTTCTCTAAACTATTGTTAGTCACTTTCCCATTTGTAAATATATGTATAGGAAAAAAATGTCAAATAAATTCCCAATTTATGATTTTAGNTTTTTTTGGTTTAGTATCAATCATTACTAAAACCGAATGACACTGAATATACTAAACTTTTTTCTCTAAACTATTGTTAGTCACTTTCCCGTTTGTAAATATATGTATAGGAAAAAAATGTCAAATAAATTCCCAATTTATGATTTTAGGCTAGAAAAAGTATGTATTTTTAAGTGAGCCATTTTAATCCTCAATTTTTAGTTTTAGTCGATTTAAATACCCAATTTTTGTTGACATGATTATTTTAGACACTTGTGTAGTCAATTAACACTGTTAAAGAGAGTTAAACACTATTAACTAACTCTATCAATTTAATTTAATTTTTGCAAAAGGGCTTTAGTATGATTCTCTCCCTACATAATTTGACTCATTTCTCTATCTCGCCTTATCATCCTCTTAGCTTTTTCGATCAGTTTCTCTCCCTTTGATGGTAGATTCAGAGTATTCTCCATCTCCAATTACATTATCCCTGAAGTTTCAAAAATCTTAAGGCTAACAAGGCTATGTCTGATTGTTCTCGGCATCTACCTTGAGGGATGGAGCAGAGAGGAACCTGAGAATCAGCCTCACGAGCCCCGATAGGATCAAGTTATTCTCTTAATGTTCCATCTTGGTTTACTCGGTTAGTTTAGTTTCTTTAATCTCGACACATTTGGAGATCTCTTTGACGCAAATTTTCTCTAAACTTCCATAATCTTGGTTCGTGACAATGTTAGAGTTGTTGGGTTCCAAACAAAGATAGATAGATTGATGAAGAGAACTTTCCAGAGAGAATCATCAGCTATGAACACGTCGCTTATGTTATGTTATGTTACAAGACACCACCATCGTTGCTGCAATCTGGTGAGTTTACGGACAAACGTGAGAAGGATTCAACGAACAACTTAGTGACCTTTAATGAGTCATTGTGTTGCACGACGAATTTCCAGAACGCAAAACACTCGTTCTTGGACAATCCTTGTTTCCTTCTCTCCCAATCTTCCCACAAAGCACAATAATCTTCAAACAAGGGGTTGTTTCTTACGCCAAATGCATATTTGAAGAAGCCAAGAAGGTTTTGATGATCTTCAATATTCTTGTAATGATTTTCAAGAACATTTAGTTGTGATCCAAAGAGCTTGTCTTTTTCATATAGCACACAGCTAGAAACATCTGCCCATTTCCTATAACTTGAGATCTATATCCTACCTGATGAAACGCCGTCTTTCTCAATCTTCCATTTAGATTTATTCATAAGTCTATAAATCTAGAAATTACTTCATATTTACAATGTGTGTACATATGACTAGAAAGTAACTTGGAAACAGTGACTGAATCTTGAACAACTCCAATGGAAATAAGCTCTTTCTTGAAAGATTCAAGCTATGAGCAATAATACTCTTGATCGATGAAAGGACCATTACACATCTCTAATTCCCAACTATTATCAAACAAAATACACTCTCATTACGACTACGGAAACCAACATGTGTCTTCAACCACTAGACAAAAACCTTGTTAAGAAAATCTTTTGAGAGTTCGTCAAATCTATCATGAAGCAAGAACGTGATGCACTTAAGAAAATTAGACACGTTTAAAGGAGGGATTCGAGATGGATGAAGTAGACTTAGGAGAAAGCGTTTTTTCTATAAAAAATAAAAAATCAACAGAGTTAGTTAAATCTATTTAAACCTCTTTAATGGTGCTAACAGTTTGAATAAACAAGTGACTAAAACGGCTAGGTCAACGAAAGTTGAGTATTTAAATGGATTCAAATGAAAAATTGAGGATTTAAATGGCTCATTTAAAAGTAAATGTCTTTTTTGGCCTAAAATCGTAAGTTGAGAATTTATTTGGCATTTTTCCTCTATATATATATATATATATATATATTTATCAACTTAATTATATTAGACTGTAAACAATACAACCCATTAAAAAGTAGAATCAATCTCACTCGGGAAATTACAGACTCATTTCAGATATCTATTCTTTGTACGAGGAGAACAAGCACTAGATCTTACCTAAACCTAAGACTACTAAGATTCTCTGTTAACTCTTTCATAAAGGGAAAATTTTTAATCTCATATTCACAGTAATATGCTAGCAAGGGATATAAACACAAGCAGTTTTTCTTGAGATATTGCATGTTTAAACCTAATATATAACTATATGGAAAAGATTTAGAACATAAATTAATACACAACACAACCCATGAAACAGATAACAAAATATGGCCGCATAGCCCAAAAGTGCTTTAACCAAAATAGAGATATCATGGCCACAGTGATGGCCCATGAGGCCCAGAAAGCCCATCCAAAATCGGGTAAGTTGTTGACGTCGTCGAAAATGGCTTCTGATGTTAGAGGCTACAAGTACAACTAGGCCCAAACAAAATAAGTCTGCCCAAAACGCTAACTACAAGAAAACAGTTAATTTGCAACTACAATTTGGGACTACACTTGTAGTCGAAAATTTTTAGATCAATTTGTGACTACTTTGTAACTAAATTATTACTAGGAACAATTAGTCGCAATAGTCTCAAAAGAAAAGTTCAGAAAATGGAAACGCAAAAACTCGCAAAATTTGTGACTTCTTCGCGACTCTTTTATGATTCTTCACTATAATCGTAAATCAGTAGCAACTTTTGAGAGTGATTTGTGACTACTTTGCTAAATAACACATTAGTCGCAAAGTAGTGCCAATTTGCCACCGATTTTCTATTGTAATTGTAGTTGAAAAAATATTGGTCTTCGTTTGCATTTATAAATATGCACATTTTCACCATTCAGCGAAGGTAGTTGTAACTAATTATTTTTGACTGTATTTTCAATACCAAAACGTCGCAAATTAGTCTCAAAATAGTGGCAAAAATGTCTATAAATACTAGACAATCTTGAGTTTTTCATTTCATGTACAAACTAAAACAATCTCGTAAATAATCAGCAAAAAATGGCTAACAATTACAATATTTGGAGTTCTAGAGAGTGGATGTATAATCGAAAGTAAACAAAGATATTTATGCACAATTCGCACCAGGGGTAGAGGATTTCTGGCTCCTGCAAGTAATCGACAGATTGCATATAGTAATGGGGGTAATTTTTACTGCCATTGATGTAGTTGTCAAAATGCTAAAGTTCTCACATGGCGTAAAATGGACCCATATATATAGTAGAGCTTCTATGCCAAACTATTATGTTTTGTACAATCATGGAAAATCGTTAAATATGAATATAGAAGATATGAATCATGCAAGTGGTAGTAATATTGCAAAAAATGTTTACCATTATGAAGATAAATATGTTGAGATAGTTAATAATGCATTACAATGGTACTACAATTTTTGATAACGGAAATAAAGATGGAGTATCAAAATGTTGAGGAGCATAATAAAGAGGCCAAAAATTTTTACGATATGTTAGAAACTGCTAAATATCAACTTTATGATGGTTTCCACGATTGTCAGTCACGATTATCTTTAGCAACTTGGTTTATGAATATTAAGTCCGATTTTAATATTCCTAAGAAGTGCATGGACTCGTGGGAAGAATTATTCTCGGAGTATCTACCGGGTGGAAATCAATCAACTAATTTATAATACAAAATAGAACAATTAATGCGTAATATGGGTATCCCATTTTATACAATTGATGTGTATTGAAAATTGCATGATCTTCTGGAAAGAAGATGAAAGATTGGATAAATGTAAATTTTTCAACAAAGAGAGATCGAAGCCTAGCGAGGGCCGAACAAAGATACCATATAGTCGTATGTGGTATCTTCCAGTAGCTGATAGACTAAAGAGGTTATATAAAAGAAACCAAGCTGACACAACAATGAGATGGCCTGCTGAGTATGACTCGCAAAAGAGGGATATGTATCATCTAGCATATGCGATAGAGTGGAAAATTTCAATGGATGCACCCTCGGTTTGTTGAGGAACCAAGAAATGTGTATCTAGGATTATGCAAAGATATGTTTAATCCATTTGGCATGTCCAATAATCATTTGTTATATCCAATCTTCATCCACCCACCGAGTCTCATAGCTAAGACACGAATAAGCCACCAAGTTCCTCCATCTCTAACATCGCAAATCCTGCAGAAACGGTAAACAAAATTGAGCCAAACCCAACTCCCGTACCATCTTAGGGAGCTAGCAGGACCACAGATTCGGCACATGCAAGCCAGCCAAAGAAAATTCTAACCACCATATACCTGACCACACCTCATGTTCGTAGCCCGAGCCAAAGGAAGACAAACGCACATTCCATATATGAACACTCTAGCAAGTGTCTTAAAATCGGGAAAAGAAAGAACCACCACCAAAAAAAAGAGTCGGACTAAAAATGCATGTTAACAAAGGTGGGAAAACAAGGTGTAGCCGCCACATACAGAAAGCTAAAAAGCATCAAAAGAATGGAAGGGTATAAGAAGAGGAACGGGGAGAAGAACTAGAACCAGAGAACCACAACGCCAAAAATTCAAAGACAAAGAAAAACAAACCAAAATTATATAAATGCACGCATAGCGCTGGCACGAAGCTGGACGCTGCGACGACAAAAAAAGGAAGAAAGAAAGTGAGAGGTGGTGATAAAATAGAGAAGGTACATAAGCTTTTTTTAGGGAGAGAGGCGCTACTCCTGTTTGTAAATATATATTGTAAAAGAAATTGCGATACCTTTTAAGTTAGCCCAATGATACTAAATATAATATTTCCTCTATCAAAAATGAGATAGAAAATTCATATGAGCGACAATTAGCTTTTTTCCTTATCAACAATAATTATATTAATTTTTTAAAAAAATCAACATAGAGTACATATGCTCCCACAAAGAAAAATTATAGACTCGTTTATAGATAATTGGCCTCATTAAGAGGATGATTAGCACTCTATATCGGATTTTTCCTAATCTTATTGTCAGGATTTCTCCATCTACATATTTCCTTTAAGCCGATAACAACCAATGCGAGAGTGATGCGTATGAGACATGTGCCATGAGAGTTAACCCATTTAACCTAAGATAACTAAATTATTGAGAAGAGTGACACTAAAACTAAATACAACAAAAAAATTATAAAAAATACAAAACTAAACAAAAAGAAAAAGCAATGGAGTTTGAAAGAAAACTCTTTAAACCAAAAGGCGCCGTTGGGATAAGGCTAACCGGCCAAGGGCACTGAAGGTGGGCCGAAGCGGCTTAACCAAAATCAAAGGTGGTAAGCCAATCGACGGACCAAGCATACACAGAAGACATGATCATCACCGCTCCATTGGAAAATCGCTTTCATCTGCCATAGCCGCAACATGCACGCTGCAAGACGATGAGATCTCCTTGATATGACACCTCTCTTCGTTGTGGTCTATAGGGAACCACAGAGTGACTGATCGATCGTCAACTACAAGGAACCGAGAGAAAGAAGGTCGCTTGAAGAGTTGCATGTCGAGAAGACGAAGATGCCATCTTTAGAAGAAACGCCGCTAGCCAAGAAATTGACAGGATGGAAATACCAAAAAAGACTTTTAAAAATAGCATATTTACATAGGACCGGGACCGACACAAGACCGATTGCCGGCCAAGGAGATGCGGTCACGTGAGAAAAAGGCAAAGAAGAAGTAGACAGAGATGAGAGAAGTTTAGCTATTCATGTGGTTTAATCATATCCACACCCAAATTAGTTTAAAGCAGATACAGGGCATCAAGTTTGGCCGGGCTTCACCCCCAATTTCTCATCTGCTTTTTGCAGATGATAGTCTATTTTTTTGCAAAGCAAATCTCTGTCAGGTTGAGCATGTAGCTCAGATCCTACATCTTTACGGCCAAGCAAATGGACAATGCATTAATTTCGAAAAATCAACGATTATTTTTGGTAAGAGTTTTCCCTACCAGGATCGATTATTGCTTCAACATCGCTTAGGCATTTACCGTTTAGGGGGTAATGGGATTTACTTAGGAATCCCGGAACAATTACATGGGTCAAAAGCCCAGGTTTTCGCTTATGTTCGGGACCGCCTCAATAGTAGGATTAATGGGTGGTCGGCGAAATTCCTTTCAAAGGGCGGTAAAGAGATTATGATTAAATCAGTAGCACAGGCTTTACCCACTTACGTAATGTCCTGCTTTAGCCTCCCGAAGCAATTACTTAAGAAGTTAGCTAGTGCAGTGGCAGACTTCTGGTGGAGCTCCAGTGGTCATTCCAGAGGTTTACACTGGATCTCATGGGACCGGATGTGTCTACCCAAAACTGGGGGCGGTTTGGGTTTCAAAGATCTGGAGAAATTCAATCAGGCCTTACTGGCAAAACAGTTGTGGAGAATGCACCAATATCCCAACTCGTTATTAGCCAGAGCTTTGGGCGGAAGGTATTTTCATCGTAGATCACCGTTTCAGGCGTCAAAACCGTACCGTCCTTCGTATGGCTGGCGAAGTATTTGGAATACAATTCATCGTTTTAAGAACGGATTTAGACGATTAGTCGGGACAGGACACTCCATTAAAGTATGGTCGGATAATTGGTTATCGGGTCCTCCGGCTAGACCTCCTCACAGTAGATTGGTCACTTTTAACTATGGGATGT
>OVBE01007287.1:0-18675 GCA_900406425.1 Iberis pinnata
AGGTTTGGCACCTGCTCTGAAAGCCCATTTTGACACAAGGCCCAGCTAGGCGCCGACTTGGAGAGGAAGATGGACCCAAGAAGACAGAAGCTAAATGGGCCGACCTAATGAGCTGGGCTGTCCAGCTCGCGGCCCATTAGGTTAAAGTTATGTAATTAGGGTTTTAANAAATTCTTCAGAGCTTTTACCCACATAATCTAAGACCTAAACCTAATTTTAAGTCTTGATTCAACACCATACAACCTTCTAAACTCCAATTGCAATCTCTCCCACAAACCCTATCTACTCTGTTTCCAATCGCACCAGATAGTATACCTCATTTAAGTGGCATTTCCTGGCGTATATGGAAAGCAAGGAATGATCTCTGCTTCAAAAACCGCCGATGGCCTATCCCCTATATCATTACTCAGGCTCTGTATGATGTTACCCAATGGAACTTAGCAGCCAACCAAACTTTGCACCACACAAAACTTCCACCGACAAATGTCGATGACAACTGAGATCCTCACTTACCCACTCCATCGCTAATAATAACCCCAACATAATCGACTATCTCCTCTCCTTTCTACTATCTAGTTGATGGTTTTTGGCTAGATGCCTCTTCACCTTGCAGAATCACCTGGTCGTTACACAACCAACACTAAGGCTCTGTTATGTGCTAAGAGTTTTCATCTTTACCACCCCGTCCATCCCCGGAGGTTGTTGATGCGGAAGTCCTACTCTTTGTCGTTGCCCAAATGTCGGCTTTGAAGTATACACACATAAATTTTGGTACGAATAGCAAGTTCTTACTTCAAGCACTCGCCAAGAACAGCGACTCAATAATCCAAAACACTCTCTCTACCTCTCCACAATCCTCCTACTTTCATGATATTCTTACTAAATTTAATGCATCTTCGTAGCTAATAGATAAGCAAAACACGCTAAGCAATATAATGTATCTACGACAATTCGTAAGACTATAACTTAATTTAATAATAACTAGTTGATACCTCGCACTATGCGCGGGATTAATTTCGTTTCATAAATTATAAATTTATATTTAATACAAAAATTTATATAAAATGTATATTTAATTATAAATTTGATATTATAGTCAAAAATCAATATATTAAATATGAGACTAAAATTATTATTTTTAAATAAATGAGATTTTGAATTTTTTATTTTTTAAAATAATTGAGTGGTTGTAGTTTTATTTTTGAATATGGGTTGATACTCTTTCTTCTTAGATATTTTTTCAAAATGTATGGTTGTTGAGTTTTTATTTTCTAAAATAAGTTATAATTAGTATTTGGTTTTATTTTAAAATAAATGAGTGATTGTAAATTTTTTAATGTATTGCTTTTGAATTTTTTTAAATAAATGAGCTTTTGAGTTTTTTTTATTTTGTAGACTAAATGAGTGAAAGTATATCTTTTAAAAAAATGTATTGCTTTTATGTTTTTTATTTTTTTAAAACAAATGAGCTTATGATTTTTTTTAAAAATAAATAAATGATTGTACATTTTTTAAAATGTATTATTTTTGAGTTTTTTAATTTTAAAAATAAATGAGTTATTAGTATGTTTGGTTATAGAAATAGCATAATGGCAAATATATGTAATTAATTATGAAATAAAGTTTTTTTAAAAAAAAAAATTTCCCTTTTAATATATAGGAATATTATAATGGGAAAATTATATGTCATACCATATTAACACCCATATTTACGCTCATTACCATAAGGGGTGATTTTTGTGGTTTATGTCATATGTCACTTCTCAGAACATTACCATCCTGCCCCCTTTTACGCATCGAGCAGTTTAATTTTTTTTTAAAAACATGTTTCTCGGTAACTGCTAAAGTTACTGACACAAGTATATCTTCTCCATTATTATCTTCTTCGACAATAACCTCTCTTCTCTCCCATCTTAACTTTCTCTGCAATTTTTCAAAGTTTTCATTGTTATCGCCGGTAAAAATTGAAGTCAAGATTCACTGTCGACGATTCTTTAAAAAGTACATCGAAAGCCGCTAATGTTGAACCGTAAAAACTGCTGACGAATCAACCACCGGTTCTTCAGCCGCCGAAGCAACCACCATCAACTCAGAATCAACTGCCAACTAAAAATAAAATGGCCACCGCCGCGACACATAACCCCGGTATCAGTGACCGTCCTCGGGAAACAACTGGCACTGACGGAAAAGTTCTCCGGAAAGACAAACCGCGTGTTCCCGGGATCAAACCCTCCATCGGAACCGGCGAAGCAGCCGTTAGGCAGTCCGGTGGAAGTTCCTTCGGTAACGCCGGCGATCCTACAAAACCAATGGACCAAAGTCAAATGGACGATACGTCTGCCAAATCGAAAAACCCAGTCCATAAACTATTTTACCGCAACCGTCACATGCAGAATCCAACAGAAATCTAGAGAAGAGATCAGCCGATGTATCCAGAGTCCCGCCAATTTCTTCCATCGGCTCATAACATACGTACACAGTCGGTACAAAAGAACTGTCCATAACCCCGTTGGAAACAAACCCAGATCTGGTCCACAGTCGCAACCGAAAAGAAAATGGACGAAGTTCGAGAAATAAAGGAAAGGTCCATCAAGTGCAGCATACGTCGTCCCCCTTTGTCCAAACGGAGAAATATAAATATCGATCCATCTCGCCTCCCCCGTAGGCTTTATGCTGTTGACAGGTATCCTACATTGGGGTAGGATAAACGCTTACTCCAAACTTGTGTATCTGCTTGATTTGGTGGACGCCCTTGAAGGTAAGGAAGCATTGTATCAAATAAAAGGTTCTGTTTTTGGGTCCCTGTTCACTATTCCGGTGAGGATGGCTTCATTGTCAGGCAAGCTGGTCCACCAGATGTTATGCTGGTCGTTGGTCACTGCTATGAAATACGAGATGGGGTTTGTTTTTGCTGGTCAACCATTTTGTCTATCTCTGCGTGAGTTTGGTATTGCAACAGGGCTTCCTTGTGGACCATATCCTGGGAAGACAGTAATGGACAGACTACAAAATGTTGAAGATCCAAAACAACCATATTGGGACAAGCTGATAGGTAACAAGAAAGAGAGTGTTCTTATAGAAGACATTGTGGAGTGGTTAAAGAACGATAAGAAATTGGCTGCTGGTAGAAGAATGCCAGCATGAAGGAGAATCCGGCTTGCTTTGTTAGTGATTGTTGAAGGTATTTTGTTATGCAAAACAAATCCGGTCAGAGCTTCAAGAAGAGTTGTAGAGATGTTGAAGGATCTTGAAGGGTTCCTTGAGGGGTAGGGATTCTTTCCTTCTCACCATCGAGATGTTGAAAGTTGGTACCAAATGCAAGGATGAGAAACGATTATGGAAGAAGTTGAATGGGTCACATACGGCTGGTCATGGTTTCACGCTTGGGCTGCAGCTCTTTTTCTTTGCGGCTATACCACCACTATTGAAGATTTTACCTAAACCAGAGGAAGGTGACCACAACTTTACTCATGAATCTATCATGAGTTTTCCTGCTTGTAGGACCTTCCACAATGAAAACATTTTGCAAATAGAGAATATGTCCACGGTATGTCTAAAAAACCAATAAATTGTCCATCGGCCCACAGTTCTACATTTCTGTGGATGTCCACTGTTTATGTTTTTCAAGATTTGTATCTGGTCCACCATATTTGTCCATGTTTCTTTCAACAGGTCCATGTGCTGCCTCTTCTTATTGCTCACGACCATAAATACTTGGAAGTGAATGATTATTGGTTGGATGAGGTAGAGGATGAAGCGGCTGACTACATAGAAACTTTGATAGCCAAAGGTTTCAATTTTGAGAGGAATATGTGGCCCAGCGGGTCAACTGAATTTTACCCCATTGTTGTGATTGAAAAGAAAGAGGAGAAATCAAAATATGCAAAGGCGCCTAAGAAGCTAAAGATGCAGCCGCAAGCCGGAACAAGTGGACATGAAAGGACACTTGTCCATCCCTCTAGACTTCAGGGGGTTGATGAGGCAGAGCTTATGCGTAAAGATGATGTTTACAAACACCTAGAGGAATTGCTATCCGCTAACTCTGGTCAGTTCATGACTCAACTTCGTGAGAAGATGATTGAGGAACAAGCTCAAAACATTGCTGCTCATCTAGAGAGAGAAAAGGCCAGGTTGAAGAATGAGATAATGGATGAGATCATTTGTGAAATGCGGAAGGGGTGGAAGTTTACATCGGAAGAAAACGTGGAAGGGACAAATACTAAGGTCATTCGGCTTAGCAAACATTTCACGTTTCATGCAGGGGCAGACGTAGGGCTTGGGGTACGGGGTCACGTGCCCCCATCTAATTTTATTTTTTTGTTAAGATATTATATGAAAATTTATTCAAATATTTTTAATTTAATATAAACTTATGAAAAATGTTTATGTGCCCCCAACTAGATACACTTCTAGATCCGCCCATGTTTCATGAGGATACTACACCTCAAAGGCAAGACCAAGGGGATCCTTTTGCTGAAGAGAAAACTGACTTTGGTGATTACCCAGGGGTGGAAAACGTAATTGCATATATAGGTGACAATGTAAGTATTGTGGACATATATTATGTATGGTAAATTATTATGTGGACATATTTTCAGGCTAGTTTGTGTAGCTCCTGTATGAAACTAACTTCCATACATTAAAAGGTGATGATGTCCACGGATGGAACAGAGGAACAAGGTCAATCATCCAGGAAATCAGTGGACAAGGGGTGTCGTATACATAAATTGGTTGATATCACAAGAGAACATAGACATAATTTATTATTAAAATATGAATATTTCAGAAGTCATCAGCATGTAAGAGTTTACTTTTTGGCGGAGATGACGTAATTGCGGCTTACCTGATTCATGTAGGTGTCCCATGTGAGAGCCAAAGGGATAGTACAACAAGAATAAATGAAGATGTGGAGTTTGGAAAAGATCAAGACGCAGGCGAAAACATGAGAGTTGACCGGCCACCCAATATTGCCCCTCCGGTAGTTACTTGTCCCAAGATGCGTAGGATACAAAGTGATGAGGATCTATATAAACAGGATGAATATTTATTACGGAGGAGAGGATTATGGGTAATGTACCCTAGACAAAGCGATTATTTTGTGTACCAATCTAAATTTTTAACAATTTCTACTATGTTTTTTTAATTTTTTTCAGTCTGATCACACCCAAAACGTACTCATGGACATAGTGTACGGTGAGGGAGGAAACGAACAAGGTCAGGGGATGGAGGTTGGAGGTTGGAGGTGAAAAAAACATGAAAACAACGGAAGTAAGTTCTTTGACATATTTTATGGACGTGGACATATTCGCATACTCAGATTGTACATGTTTCACGATTGTTCAATCTTTAGGTTGGACTCGTAGACAAACAAAAAGATGTTGATAGATTGTTTGGATGCCCCGCAGTCTGTGGTTGGGGAACAGAACAAAGGTTGTAATAGCCGACTTTTCCCCGGAGTAGTTGATTTGGTAAGTATGCAGTTGCAAAAGTACATGTTTGTTTTGAATTTTTTTTTCTTTTACCATTGTAATGGACCAGAACAATATAACGATCACATGTATTCTCCTCGTAGGGTGATAACTCTGGATCCGAGGAAAAGTCTAATGAGGAGATGGATGAATAGGAGGGAGAGGTTGTTGGAGCATGTGGACGCCAAGAGACGAGTGAGATGGTATAATGTCCGTAAATTATATATGTTAAATTATGTCCATTTGTTTGCGGATTGAAACTTAATGACATCGTCTGTTACTGTCATTTCCAAGTTATCAACACACAAAGACATGGAGGTGGACGAGGGTGTTTGTCCTGATCAAGCTCCGGTGGCTGGGACCAAACATATTGTTGGCTCAAAAACTTTTGTTATTGTCATTGACCAATCTAACTTGTTACCTTCAGGGTGAGGACTCAGAGTCGGGAAGTGAACTGTTTGATTCAATGGATGACCAGGACGATGAGGTTATTGGACCAGTTGGAAGAGGGGAGGTCTGTAACTTTTCATTAAGTCATGCCAATTTAACGTTGACGTAGACATAAATGTTGTATACAAATGTAATATGAGTTATTTTATTGCTTTCCAGGCTGAGCAAGCTGCCGAGAAACTCCCGCCCCAGGAACCGGAAGACCAATCTGAAGAGGAAGTCTACGAGGAACGACAAACATAACATCCGGGGGAAGGGGTAAGCATTGGTCCACATACTCGTGGACCTACAACTATTAGCATTTAACTTAAACATGGACATACCTAAAAAGACAAACATCAATATATTGGTGGACATGGACTTCTGAATTGGAAAATATGTCTTAATAGACCTAATTTATAACGGAGATAGACATGATGTATATTTATGAAAAACATTTGTTGTCCCTCAGCAAAAACATGGTTGCTCGGAAGGTGACTCAAACTACCAACCTGATGAAGCAAATGAGGAGGAACTTGGAGATGAACAAGTTCGAAATACACAAAATTCACTAAACGAGCATCGTTTTAGTGATGTTTCTACTGACATTGTCTATCTTTTAATTGTAGGACGATCAGGAAGAGATGGACGAGGTATATGACGGTACAGCGGGAGAAGGAAACGTACAAATTTCTGTTGGTCAACAGACGGTAAGTGAGTTGTTATCGTAGAACAACGTTTCTATTCCCCAGAGGCTAGGGTGGACTAAAACATGTTTATGATGGACAGGAATCAAAATCCGATTCAAAGGGATCTAATGGTGGAAAGGCCGAGGATTCCTCGTCCAAAAAAAGGGGGGGGGGGGAANCTCCACATCACCACTCTTTCTCGAGGATTGACTCCAACGTTGAAAAGAAATTCATGAAGGAGCTGAAGTCATACAAAGAAAGGTACGCACATACAATTACTATAGTATTTAACATATTTCAATGTTCAATGAGTATTCATTTATCGGTTGTTTTGGTGTTCTTGTCCTAGTGAATACATACTCGATGGACATGCTGTCGAGAAGGATTTTTTCCAGAAGATTTACAAACCCCAGAGTTGGGTTGATTCTAGCGTAAATAGAATGTTAACACTCCAAAATGATTTTTATTTTTTTCCTCGGAGTATCATTTGTTTACGTCCCATAGTTTTATATTGCAGCATATCGATGCTCTTTTGAGTCTATTATGGAGGAGACATGGCGATGTTTTTATCGAGAAAAGGATTGCGATAATGGACACCTTCTTCACTCATATGCTTTGTAACGACCACGCTAATTTCAAGAAGTCTAAAAACTAGGGGTCATGTACGTGGAACAACATGACAAGAAACTATATCAAAGGTATCATCCCAAATCAATTTAACAAGCTTGCATGGTATCATGATGTGGATACCGTGTACGCTCCGATGAACTGGGCCAAAAAACATTGGGTTGCATTGGTGATTGATCTATTTACCGGGAGGATAATTATACTAGATCCATTGCACAATGCAACCAGTGATCGCAAGATTAGAACGCTCATGGACCCCATTGCGGACATGCTTGCTGTTGTTGTTGATCAACTTGTCCCTAAGGAGTTATTCAAGAACCCTCCCCCATATGCGTTTGTCTACGAGCGCGAACGCGATGTCTCGCAAAACCAACGTTCTGGGGATTGTGGGGTCTTCGCAATCAAGTTTATGGAGCTCCATTCCCAATCTTCCCTTGGTTGGTATTACGGACAAGATGGGTGAAAACATGCGCATGAACTATGCGCTTCGAGTTTATGAAAAATTCGTCAAGCCACTTAGCGGTTGACTGACTAGTGTTGTTATTTTGTATTTTCTTTTTAAAACCAAACTCCTTTTATGTAAAAATCAAACTCCTAAAACCTATTATGCTTTACTTATTTAATATGACTACACCAAGACTTACATGTGGACATGTTTGGTATAAGTAAATCAAGTTATGTCTATGTAGACACAAGACAACCTTGTCCACTGTCGTATAAGACAAAAATTCACATGTTCCATCACCAAATGTAGTTGGGTAGTAAAAAAGTAAATATCACTTAATGCCAATGAATATCTACACTGTGCTTGGTAGTTGTAAAAATTAATTGTTTGCATCCAATATATAGGAACCCATTGTTTGCCTGATGTTAGCCCCACATTACCAATACCTTTCAAATTCATTAATACTTTCACGTTTTCCTCTCTACCCTATGGCGTTAAACTCTCCATTGTCGTGTTACTTGGTAAGTCTGATTTCCAAGACTTAGGTCCACTAATAGTTACCTGTAAAGATTGTTTAGCATTAGCGTTTCATCCATGTGTTTTGAGGGCGACATCGTTGCACTCGGTTGAAGCATCCCCACACTTTGCTGTTATCGGATCCAGGTACCACCATTTTATTTCCCGTTGTTCACATGCCGGGAACATTGCTGCATGTTACTTGGAGAGTTTACGTCTAGCAGGATGCGAGGGTGATGTTGATAATGCAATTGATATCCTAAATCTATCATATGTCCCAGTCAATTCTCCAAAAATCAACCTTCTTGGGTCTATCTTACTTTATTCCGATGGGAGAGTCAATTATGCAACCGGGAAGATGGTTAGATTTTTATCAGCATCTCCATCACAACATGCCAGCAAACTCCTAGTAGAAAAAGTTCTTGACGATTTTTGTAACATGGCTTCCACAAATTTGCAGAAGAAAACTTCCACGGCAAAGTTAGTCATGAAATATATACCTACTGCACGAGCTGCTCATTGTCACCTGTGCCCACCGCGTGGGAAATGTCCAAGATGCTTCCTACAATCATGCGTTTTCAAGTTTTGGAGTAGGTACTATTTCGGAGACGCCATTCACCAACATGGACGAGAGATGTAGTCGGCTCGGATTTATCATGTCCATGCAGAATGCATAACAACGTCTACAAATGTTTTGTAGTCTATTGTCTCATTATATGTTATGGACCAACTATATTTGGTCATTAAATATTTCGCACTTATCATTTTCGTCCACCACCGTATTATGTTCATACACTCATATAAGCTGAGATAGACCAAAAAACTTTTCGTCCATCAAATCATTTTTAAAGACAACACGACAGGACATATGGTAAACCGGGACATCCACATGTCGATGGATATGCTTTGATGTTCACCAGGGCACATAAAAGTTGTTGTCCAATAATTAATCGTTTTCGATTGCCCAATTTCATTTTCACGTTAAACTGTTATTTGTCCATTCCATAAATACATAGGAAAAATTCAAATTCCTTAAATAAATCAAAAACAAACTACTCCCAAAATGTCCACCATATCCCACACTGCCTACTACGCTTCTACAATATACTCAGAAGGTCCCCCTCATCAACTTCTCACAATAATCCAACTCCAATTCTTTAGTCAACCATGTTATCCATATTTTAATATACAAAAAATGCACAATCATATCATATCATATCATTTCACGTCTATAGCGGGTTTTTGCAACTCGCCCTATTGTGTCCTGGTAGGTTGCATGCCGTGCAGTTCCGTGGACCACGCTTCCGCCCTTTCGTATAGCATTTGTTCAAATAAGCATCAGTTTATCCCTCTGCTACTCGTCCATAGCAAGAAATACAATAAATAACTTACATGTTGTTCTCCTTGTGATGGGATTATTACCGTCCTTGGCCTGCCCGCCCCCATTTTTGTTCTCGAGGGTTGTGTATGTTCATCGACCACACATATGGGCATTTCTATGTCTTTCTCTCTAGCTGGCAGCATAATTATTTATGTCCACAGATTCAACCACTCACTAACCATGTAACACTTCCCTACTAAAGTGTATATGTCTATGTTTTTTATACCAACAGCCGCTAAAGCATGGCAAATGGTACTAGTGACACATCAAATATTTTTCACGTGCATGTCTTCCTCTCCAAGTCTACAGTGAAGACACAACCAGAAGCATCATTCACTTGGTAAATATTTGGCGAAGCTCCAATAACTGCACAATCGATAACATCTTTAAGATGTTCAACCAACATGTCTTCAATCTCAGGAGTACATAAGGTTTTCGCATCCATCGCAATCTTTCTTCGTGCACAAAACCAACTCATAACCAACGTTCTTATAGATTCGACCATTGTAGCTATTGGGAAATCTATGGCCTTTTGAAGCACTGCGTTTATGGACTCGCATATGTTGCTGCTCATTAGGTTGTACCTCATGCCAGTAAAGTAAGCAAGTGTCCAGTGAGCCAAACCAATATCTAACAAATATTCAGCACATCTAGGGTTACGTTCTTGCACCTTCTCAAACCAATATATGAAATCACCAATGGTGTAGGCCCTTGCCGCATTTTAAACCATTGTTTCAAGACCTTCACACTTGAACCTATGTTTCACGTTTCTTTCTAGATGGACAATACATGCTCCATGTTTGGCTAGTTTATAAACATTCTTTAGTCTTGCGTAGATGGCTTGGTGTCGGTCAGAAATGAAAACAAGATCTTCGGAATCATGGATAAAAGATTGCAATTGTGTGAAAAACCATGTCCACCCAGATGTGTTTTCTCCATCAATTACACCAAAAGCCAACAGAAATATTTGGTAATTCCCGTCCTGGCCGCTGGCTGTAACCAAACAACTCTTATATTTACCTTTTGTTTAGGTCCCATCAATGAGTACCACTTTCCTTAAATACTTGTATCCTGCTACAGATGCGCCAAATGCCACAAATAAATATTTGAACAATTTTGGCTCGTCCACCGTTAGTTGATCTGTTTTAACCTTTGATATTGTACTTGAGTTTGTCAGAGTGAGTAAATTTAGATATTTACAAAGAAATTCATAGCTTTCTTCCTCACTCCCCCTACCTCTTTTCATAGCTATTTCCTTCGCATACCATGCTTTCATATATGATATGGTTACATTGAAATCTGTCAACACTATCTTCGGAACTTCACATGTTCGAGGTCCCACCTTGCCATGTGCATATCTTTCTTTCAGCAGCTCTCCAAGTATGTTGCCAGTTTCTTTCTTCTCGTATTTAGACCTTGCATTAACATCACACGTATGAGTTAATGTAATTGTCCTAACCCCCACTTGTTATGATCCTTCGATCATTGTTGTGTATACCCTCTAGTTACATTTTGCACTTGAACATACATAAATGACCATTTTTATATCGGAAACCTGCACCTTAAAGTTGAATAGTCTTTTCACTGAGTACATTGCAATGGCCTTATGCAGTCCACCTTTGTTTTTGAAAGACATCCCAACATGAATTGCATTCCCCCTTTTTCAAACTCATATTTGCTAGATCACTGTCAACCCTCCTAATACTATCCATGTTCACTGGTGCATCACCTGCCATACCCATCAGACCCATTGCACCTTCGTAGAAATCCAGACCAAAAGAAGGCTCATCCGAACGTTGTCCACCCATTCCATTAAATGTATTTATCATGGACGAAATATCACGTTGTCCACCACATCTAACATTCCCTTGTCCACTTTCCATACTTTGAGCTCCACGTTCACCAGATGGGTTACTGTCTTCTATGTTGGTTATATTTGGACCCCGACTTATATTTTCTGGATCACGTCCAGTAGCTACACGTCCACTTCCTAGCAGACTACCTACAAGGAGGAAGTCAATATTACAGAACACTAAAGTTTATACTAACATCTATCGTTTGATTACACTAACCAGTTGTTGTTAGTCCATTAGCAACAACCGATTCCTGTCCATCATTCACATTTGCATACATAACAGCATATGGATCCCAGTCTGGTGGATACTCTTTATCTATGTATTCTTGCATGTAGTCGAAATCATAGTCAGACGGATCGTCCATGCTGTCATACCAACTGTCCCCTTCAGTCTCACTCAAACCGTCTTGGCCACCCTCTAAGCTCTGGCTACTTGATACATGTTCCTTTCCAGGTCGTCTTTTCTTCTTACAACTTTCATCCTCCAATAGATTGAAAGTAGGTCCGTTCTCCACCAGGGACATATGCAATATATGTCCACTGACCCGTGTCCACCAGCCGATGACTTAATTCCCAACCTTGAACAATGTGTACGTTTTACACCGACGCTCTCTTGGTGTCTAATTTCAAGCTCTTCCACTCTTTCTAGGAAGCTTTCATCTGCGTAAGTTCTTCCTAAATCAACAATGACATCTTCTTCCACAGTGGTATTTCCAAGTCAAATCCGGTGGACAGATAATGGCCAACTCCTTACCGGCGTTCCCGCTTTTGTCTATGTTCTCTATAAACTTATCAGGTCCACGTCCATCATTTTCTACTTGGTTTGAAGGTTCACCCACATCGGCTGAACACACCACGGATAACTCTCTATCAACCACAACTAAGCATTTTCCTTGTTTTGCCATATCATCACCCAGCCCACTCTATGGACCCACAATGGATAAATCCACGTTTCGCATTCTATCTGCCACCGATGGACATAATATGACAAACTCCTTCCTAGTGTTGTCTCTGTTTTCTATGGACGTACTAAGATCTTGTCCATCCGTCTCTAATTCGTTTGAATGTTCACCCACTGTTGGTGGACACACAACGCATAACTCTTTATCAACATCGTCCACAACAAAACTTTTCCCTTTCATTGACAAACCATGTGTCCCCCCCAACCGGTAGATAAGGAACTTCGTCATTTTTCACCATCTCTCGATTACCTATGGTCATATATAAATTTAGTCCATCGTTAGCCGAATTGGTTAAACTACTATTGCTTTCCACGGAAACCGGCGGCATCCTAGCTTGGGTGAAAACCACTTCATCGCTCTGAATTCAATAGCTCAAATTAAACTCCCCTCCATGTAGTTTGGAACCAAACGCTTCGATTATCTTCTCTTTCAAACTTTTGTAATCATCGTCTTCTTTTATTTGTAGACATTTCGCAAACATGTTTTTCTCCACACAGAAATGCCATGCCTCTGTATCAAAGCACTCTCACTTCCCAACAATTACTAACACATTGGTGTCCATCATTGTTACGAGAAGGTTAACCTACGTCAGAAAAAAAACGTTCATCAGTTACAAAAGCTGTAAAACGTCCACCTCGGATATGTCCATCATCAAGTCCATACAACAGTCACACAACCACAAAATATACGACACTAATTTCATGAGTAATTAACACCAGAAGTGTGGTCAAGCAAAGTCATACTTCCACATCCCTTCCATTACCCATACAGAAAACCGTATTTAACACCAGAAAAAAAAAATCAGAATGAATTTAGTCCACCGATTTGTATACAAATAGTCCATTAAGTGCCATCCAAAATCATTACATGCATGCACGTACAATTATTAAGACAAAATAAGTCATTTATTAGTTACCTTAACTCACACAACTTCCCCACCAGCTGAGCTCTTCTTTAATGGTGTCGAGCAAAGATTTTTCTCGCCAAATATCTCCCCTATTTACTACTCTTAATCACCCATTAAATTTTAATTACTTATTTTCTTTTACTTACTTTTCCCTAAAACATCTAATCATAATTAAATACCATTTAATGCTAACTCAGAAACTTTTAACCACTCTCTCTCCTCAAAGAAAATATCCCGCCAAAAACAAAAATCTCTCGCAAGGGCAATTTCGACTTTTGCGCGTACCAAACTAACTGTACGATATGGTACAAACCACAACCAGCAGTTTAGACTAATATGATATTTAGAAAAAGGTTGACCAATATTATGGTATGTTTAATAAAAATCCCTATTATAATCCGTTGATAAAAAAACAAAGACCTTTGGTTTTCGTAAACCAAAATAAAAAGAATAAGAAGAAGGGTAACACGTGACGCACGTGATTGTGAAGGTCTTTATGATTCCACTGCCACACGCACAACTTTTCGCTGCAATTTCATGGAGCCTGCGACAACTTCCTCTTCCGGTGGGCCTTCTTCTATTCTCGCCGCCTGCAACTAGACGCAGAAGAGACCGCATGGAAGGTGGTTTCTTCTCAGATAAAATCTGTTCGTTTTGGCTTTGGTTTTGGTTTTGGTTTCATTCGACTAGAAGTTAGGGCTAGAAATGATTTATACGCTGGCTCAAATCACATAGGATTAGAGTGGATTCTACCTTTTTCTAGCAGATATTTCAATAGATTTTGCTTTGAACTTGAAAAATCATATGTCTCCCCTGATTTTGGTTAATGTGATGCAGAATCTCTCAGAATTGATGAGTTTCGATTTGAATCCGTTCTTTCTGCTCATTCAGGGAGAATCCGGCAGTTTATAGCAAGTGTAAGTGTGCTCTATCTGATGGCACGTGGGATTTAAGTGTAGTTTTGTTTGTATCTCTATAAGTAATCATGCATCTGTTTATTTGTCTGATTTTTGGCCCTTGAGACTTAACAAATGGTTTAAGATTAAAATTTCATGCGCACGACTTTGCTTATGATGTTTTGTTTGAAGCTGGCCCCACAATATATAGTATTAGGGTAAATACTTTTCTCTTTTTGGTGATTCGGTTTTAAATTGTTGTTTTGTCTTCTCTTGTTATAGCAATCTATGAAAACACCTACGTATGAGATCTACTTCTTTTAGTTGACCTTCAGTGTCAATACTATAGGTGGATTGTTTATAATGTTTGATGAATTATAAAGTGAATCTGCTGAATGATAATTGTTGTTTTGAAAAAACCAGACACAGAGGAAAAACTTTTATGGAAAAATGTCTTCTGGAATTGTGTCCAACTACTTAGAATAAGGTCAATGGAGAAGTCTGAGAATTGAACTCGGGACCTCTCAAGCTAGAGTCATACCATCAGTCCAAATGCCTTGTTGCTTATGTTGTCACCTTATACCTTCTATCTTCAGTCTTCTCTTTCTATAACTATAAGAACATTGTTGATTCCCTTTCCTTTTCTGTTTAAATGCTAAATCAAATTTTTTTTTCTAATTCCACAGCTCATTCATTGTGAAGTAGGCAGCTTACAAATGAGATGGTCAACGTGAAAAATTAGTGGTATTTTTTTCATTTCCATTGCATTATGGAATTAACAATTAAACTTAATGAAGTTTTTGTTTATGGTATTCACTAGCTGTTTTAAAAGAGAGATATATGGTCCTCCGTTTTTAACAATATATGTGGAAGGTGTAGGACTAAAGCAGATCTGATTTATAAGAAATCTCCTGCTAGAAAGTAGACTATCTACTTAAAAAAGTTAATGGGGGCATTCCGAGAATCGAACTCGGGACCTCTCGCACCCAAAGCGAGAATCATACCACAGACCAAATGCCCGGTTATTGGTGTTTTTCAGTTTAAACAATCATTCTTTTTCCTTTCACTTTCTTGAGAGAATTGTTATTGGTTTGTACTTTGTAGTTCTATTTCTGAACAGTACTATGGAAATGCATGTTGTTCAAGTGTCATGCTCATATCTATAAGATGAGATCCAGGTAGAAACTTCAATTGTCGTGGGTACGACCAGCATAAATGGTTGTGCGTTTGTAGATTATTTAAAAGGCTTCTGTTTGATGCTTGGCCTCTTCTTAACCCTGAAATTCCTGCATTTTTTTCCATTGGCATTTGCAAGCTATACTCAATTGTTGTGGTTTGATTTTGGAGAACTGAGAATCTAGTCTACGTACTGTCTCATGTTGACTGGTTGAATCTGCAGAAGAAAGTTGTTTTCTAGTTGAAGAGATTAAAGTCATTGGATGTGAAAACCAAACTTCAGTGTTACATCAGTTTGCTTAGTTGAGTTTCAGCACTTAATCTCAATATCATTACACGAATTCCTTCCAAGAGCTGAGATGGAGACCAAACGCCAGACCATGTGCCCAACATGATACCTTTCAGTTAAAATGGTAAGGATCTAGTTCTTTCTTTGCTGATAACTCGTTATCGTTTTCAGGTTGGTTTGAAAACATTTACTCAAAAATGTCAAAGGGGCATTCCGAGAATCGAACTCGGGACCTCTCGCACCCAAAGCGAGAATCATACCACTAGACCAAATGCCTTGTTTCTTATGTTCACCTAATGCCTTCTATTTGCATTCTTCCTTTATGTGAAAGCATTGTTGCTTCCCTTTGATTTTCTGCTTGAATGCTCAATCAAAATTGTTTTTCTGATATCGCAGCTCATTCATTGTGAAGCAGGCAGCTGCAGAACAGATGGGCAGCTTTACAAACCAGTGGTATGTTTTTCTTTTCCATTGCATTATGAAATTAAGAATAAAACTTTATGGAGTTTTTTTTTTATTGATTTTCACTCGCTGTTTTGAGTGGGAGAGACATGGTCTTCTTTTGTTTATCAATATCTTTGGAAAATGGGGAATAAAAAGATCTGATTTCTAAGAAATGTCTTGCTAGAATTGAGACCAAATTGGGGCATTCCGAGAATCGAACTCGGGACCTCTCGCACCCAAAGCGAGAATCATACCAGTAGACCAAATGCCCTGTGGTTGATTTAGCTTCATTGAAGCATTCATTTGTTGTTGTTATCGTGTGGAAAAGAGAATATATACTTAATTCTGTCTTTACTGGAAAATTTACTCGGCGAAGATGGCTACATAGTCTATAATAAGTTCAACTTATTCTATATTTTACTTTTGAATCTGATAATAAAACGTTTTTTTTTTTTAAATCCAAGAAAGAAATTACATTTTAGATCTAGTTCTGTTAGTTGACTTTCAGGGATTAACAGTAAAGGTGGATTGTCTGTAATTTAATATTTGATGAAATGGTAGTTGGAATTTGGAAAACTTGTTTTACAAAAAGTCAATGGGGCATTCCGAGAATCGAACTCGGGACCTCTCGCACCCAAAGCGAGAATCATACCACTAGACCAAATGCCCGGTTATTGGTGTTTTTCAGTTAAAACAATCATTCGTTTGCTTCCACTTTCTTGAGAGAACTGTTGTTGCCTTGTAAGTGTACTTTTTGAACAGTCTTATGGAAATGTATGTTGTTTCAGTGTCATGCTCATATCTTTAAGATGAGATTCATGCAGGAAAATCCAGTGTCCAAAAGTTTAGTATTCCTTTAGAAGGTTGATAAATTACCTGAATTCGAGAATGAGTCATACATTGTGAAGTAGGCAGCTTACAGTCGAGATGATCAGCATTACAAACCAGGGGTATTTTTTCTTTTCTATTGCGTTATGTAATTAAGAATAAATTATAGAGTTTTTGTTTCTGATATTCACTTGCTGTTTTGAAAGGGGGATATATATAGTCCTCAGTTCTTTCATTAGAACTGGCATTTGAAATATATGGTTAATGGTTTCCACGAAACCGAAAACTGAAACCTTTTCCAGTTTGTTTGACTTTGAACGCATTTATCAAGAAAGTTTAGCCTAGGATTTAGAACATATGTTTTACAAAAAAATCAATGGGGCATTCCGAGAATCGAACTCGGGACCTCTCGCACCCAAAGCGAGAATCATACCACTAGACCAAATGCCCGGTATTGGTGTTGTTGAGTTATAGAATTCTCTTTGTATCCTTACCTTTTTTTGAAACATGTGTTTGGACAAAAAAAAAGTTCTAAGAAATAAATGGGGCATTCTGCTAATCAAAAAGGAGAATCGTACCACTGGACCAAATGTCTTGTTTTTTTATGTTGTTCAGTCAGTGCTTTCTATGTGCACTCCCAGTTTTCTTTTCCGTTATATGCTTAATTACAGTTTTTGGTGTTTGTGCAGTCATTCTTTGTGAGATCAGCTGCTTATGTGAAGTTTACTGGATATACTGAAACGGATTGAAAATGAAACAGTGGTACTTTCTTATCTTGTGGTTCGTTGAAGAATTCTGATAAATATATTTTCTTTTTGGAAAGAGTCAACTGTGCATTTAGCTTGTATTTTAGAGTAAGTGTTTGGGAAGGGATGTTCTGATAATCGAACTTGGAACGTGTATTAACTGGAGAACAGAGTAGGCATCGGAGGAGATCGGCTATGATCAATCCTTCAGTTCGCAGCCCACATCTCTCTTTTAGATGTCTATTCAACCATAGCGATATACCGCTAGACCAAATGCCCTGTCACTAAGAAATGTTGTTTTAACGTTGTTCATCACAATGTTTTTCTAGGTGTCTTAGTTGAATTTTCATAAATGAAATTTTAGTCTTAGTAGGGTTTCTTAGATCTAATTTATCAGATTTCAAGTGAGATTCTAACGAAATGATTATCTAGGTTTCTAGTTCTATATTGGTCAAAATGTTTAAACTTCTTCCATGAAAAGTAAAAAGAGGAAGAAGTCTTCTCATCTTACATTTTATTAGTCGGCTTTATGATCTTTTTTTGTCTAATCATGACTCGAGCATACTGCTATATTTAATCCTCAATTATTGATTTAAAGTTTGTTGAACACCTAGTGAATATGATAAGAAAACATCCTTGTAATTGGCCAAGAGAAAATCTATTTTTTTTACTATCTTCTTTATTGACATTACAAAATATATTATAGTTTAACAGAATTTAAGACTAAAATCTGTTTTTCATACACTTTTGGTAGAAGATTGAAACTTGTCAAAAACAATTAAAAAGTTTCCTATAATGTGAACCAGCATAACCGGTATAAATAAATCTCGGCCTGTCATTTAGAAAGAAGCGAAAATACTCTCAAGCAGCTTAAACGTTAACATTAGAGAAATTTGTGTAGCGTTTCTTCGACTAAACACACAGAATCATACTGTAAAAGTTTTACAGTATGATTTTTAGTTTTTAATTTTTAGTTTTTAATTTTTAATTTTTAATTTTTAATTTTTAATTTTTAAT
>OVBE01007288.1:0-18675 GCA_900406425.1 Iberis pinnata
ACCTATTTGCCCAATTTGAAAGAAAAAAGCACCTAGTTTGCTAATTCACTCTTAAAAAATACTATTAAAAACCATTTTATTCCCAATATAAATTTAGCTTACTATTAAAAATGTTCTTACCACACAATTAACAAACAATCTCATAGTTGATTGCTTTAAGATAGATATAACAATATTATAATAATAATAATACTATAATCTGTTTAAGAACTATCTACATATATCAAAATAGTGATGAAAATCACCCCACCAAAAACAATACATAAAAAAATAGAGTAATGATAATAACATAAGCTGATGATAACATCTTCTTCTTCTTCTCTTAACAAGTTCACTATCCTTTAAAAGCTGATGATAATGGAGACTTCCCTCCTCCTCCACCATGTCTCATATTCTCTGTACATGTTAGATTCAAAAACTTTACTAAAGATGTTTAAACAACTTAGCATTAAAACCACAAGAAAATGTTTTAGATTTAAAGAAAATGGTAGGCCTGGGCATTTTAACCGAACCGAATAAACCGAACCGAACCAAATTTAGTTCGGTTAGTTTGGTTCGGTTTATTCGGTTCAATTCAGCACAAATTTTATTTTAGTTCGGTTTTCGGTTCGGCGACATTTTTTTTTTTTACTAGATTAACCGAACCGAACTTGTTAAAATAAACCGAAAAAAACCGAAAAACCGAAAAAAAAACCAAAAAATATAACCGAAATTAAAATTTTTCGAATCGAACAAACCGAACTTCAAAAACGAAAAACCGAACCGAATAAAACGAATGCCGAACCGAACGGAACTGAATTTCAGTTCGGTTCATTTCGGCCAAAAAAAGAAAAACCGAATAAACCGGACCGAATAAACCGAACTAATCGAATGCCCACCTAAAAATGGGCTGGCGATCTAATTCCCCTTCAACAGTATCATATAGCACCAAACTTAAAGCCTAATGCTAAATAATCCTATTTCGAAAATTAGATAATTGTATATTCTGGTTTTGAACTTTGTTTTTAGAAGTTTATAAGTTTCGAAGATTTAAAATGGGGATAAACAAGTATTTAATTTTCGAAATAGAGTTATTTAGCACTAGACTTTGGTTTATGATACTACCGAAAGAGGAATTAGATCGTCAACCCAAATAAAAAACACTTGCCTCTGTGCCTTTCAAGTTCTTCATAGAGTTCTTCTTCCCACTTTCTTCGTATCTCCGAAAAACTGATAATGGAGTCAAAGGTTAACATCATCAACATTCAACACCAATGAGAAAACTCAATTTAAGGTTTTAAAAAAAACCAGTGTATGAACTTGAGTATGAACTAACTCACCAATGGTTATTAGTTACTGTCTTTTTGATTGACTCGTTGACTTGAGTTGTTGGTTCAGTCACTCTGCTTGTGTTCATTGCACGTTTAGAGCTTTTGATTGGACTAAGCATTGCATCACTAATTGCTGAGAGTCGTCTACTTGGAAGTCGTTTAGGTGACTTGCTTATAGTTGGTAAGTTTGGTAAATTGTACCTATTGGTTTCTCCAATTGTACCTTGACTTGTTTCTTGATTCATAGCATTGTGAAATTCTTCAAGCAAAGGTGTTTGCAACTTTTTCAAATCTTGAGCCTTCACAACAGATACAAACCAACAAAAATCAAGATTCAGATATCTCACAAACCAAAACTAAACATTTGAAATTCTAAGAAGATTAAGCCAAAGAAGAGCCACATGAGCAAAAGAAGATATTTTAGGATTAAAACTTCTGCTAAGTTCATTGAGTTAAAAAGTTTCAAAATTGATCTTTTCAGGTTCTTCTAAGTCTTAAGTTTGGCAAATAAATATGAGAAAACATTTGATCATGCATAGTACTAATTGATTTCTTATCTAGATTGCTATATAAGGGACTTACCTTCTCATCCAAAAATGATTTGATTTTCATCTCTGTGGCTTTATAATCGTCCTCTGCAATTGAAGAGCTACCACCAAACGTTAAGCTTATTTCCTCATCACATGGAACTACAGATTTGATTTCAGTAGCTTTGTGGGAAAGCAAATTAGTTTGACTTCTAATCATTTCAGGGCTTTCGTCAAACTTGCTTGACCAGTTATCCGTGGAATCACACATGGGATTAAAACTCTGTTGGGATTAAAACTTTGTTACTAATATAACTGTATGCAACAAACATGCTTTGAAAATATGGAAAGATTTGTCACCTTGTTTAAATCAGTGGATTGTGGTAAAACAATGTTTTCAACTGATGCAATGTTGCAGAGATCATCCATATCAGTTTGACAAAGGTCATCAGAGTCACCATCTCGCCAACAGAATCCTGAGTTATTTGACTTCTCTGGGTATACAATGGAGCTTCTCAAGCTGCCCAGTTCACAGACATCTTTCAAACCTGAACAGGTTGACCTCCTCATCAAAGAATTTATTCTGGAACATTGGCCAAAGTAAGAATCAGGATATGAAAATCATGAATACTAAGAATGTACATTGAAACTAGAGCTGCAAAGCTAAACTTACGAACTCCTAGAGTTTAGTCCTTGTGAGGCTACTGAGTTTCTGCATTCCTGATATATTTGGAAGAAAGTCAGACAGTTGAAAAACCAGAATTTTTTTTTTAATGCATTATGTACTAACCGTAAGAGAATTACAGGGAGCTGTATAAGACTCCATATGCTCTCCAGTGACAAAGGGGTGCTGCAAATATTAAACAGATTTCAGCACTATAATCAACAAAAATAACTTTGGGTTGTGCCTGGAGAGTAAGGACCACAAGACCACTTCACAACAATTAGAAATGAAGAAGATATGGGATTCACAGCACCTGAAGCAATTCGGAAGCAGAGAGTCTCAAGCTTGGTTCCCTGCAAAATAAGCTCTTATAAGTTATAACTAGGACAACAGATTTAATGTGCTATCTTCAAATGGAAAGTGGACATCTGTCTTTATAAGAGCTATCTCTAAATAAAAGACAAAAGAACAGGGGTTGTTAAAGGACTTATGAGTCACTTACTTGTGTAAGCATTTCAATAGAAAGTCTTTAGCCTCTGGTGAGAGGTCTTCTGGAATTGGTGGATGCGCTTTTGTTCTACCAATATGAAGAACAGCAGCAAACTGGACGAGAAAACTTCTTAGTTTTCTAAAATAAAAGACAGCACATATGCACACATGATATTTGAAAGTGTCTTCCACAAAGTGGATCTATGTACCTGCTGATACTGCTCACTCCAGGGAGGCTTCCCTGTAGCCATCTCAATCACAGTGCACCCAACACTCCATATATCAGCAGAGCTTCAGATGTAGGAAGATAGTCAGAAGAAAACACAAGGAAAAATAGATAAGAACCCATTCCCACTATCCAGAACATGTGTAATCTATCAACTTACTAGAGTTGAAAAGCTAAAAGAAAGTAAAAGATGCAGGAGAAGAAGATAACTAGTAGGGTGTTCTAGTAATACTTACAAGCTATGACCAGTCTGAAGAATGACTTCAGGAGCCATCCAATACGGAGTTCCCTTCATAGATTTGGCACCATTTACAGTAGCCTGAAAGCATAACAATCACACGTTTCAGACTACTTAAGAGAGGCAACATATACTAAAGTACGATTGACGAGAAAGATAAGCGCAGTCTTACTAGCTCTACAACTTTCTTGGAAGCACCAAAATCCGCGAGTCTGATGCACCCTTTGTTATCAACCAAAATATTTGCCCCCTAGGAGATCATAACAAAGAGTTATAGAGGAAAATTTAGTAACCAAAACTACATCATATGTTGGAGAGAGGAAAGTACCTTGATATCTCTATGCATGATCCCATTGTTGTGAAGATACTCTAGACCAAGCAAAATTTGTTTTGTATACATTATTATTACCTATGCAAAAAGTATCAGCACAACATTTATAGGGGAAACTCAAAAACACAAACTTGAGAAGAATTTCTGTATATTTAGCACTTACTGGCTCAGGAAAAGATCCAAACTTCTCTAAAAGAGATGATATTGAACCACCAGGAACAAATTCCATCAAAATATTCAATGAATCACTCTCTCTTACAGTACCTAGATATCTCTACAAACAAATCGAGATTGAAATGCATGAGGAATAGATTAATAATCTATATCAAAATTTAACTGAATTAGTGTCTACTCACAACAATGTTTGGATGTGAAAGATTCTTAAGAAGTCGTACTTCCTCTTCAAGCTCTCGTATGTGACCCTAAAACAATGAATCAAAAGTAACAGAAACAAATTTACATCAAAATTGGAAATCGAACACAAGATTGAGCCGTAATTGGAGAACATTGACTATCAAATTCACCTGAGTCTTCTCCTTTGAAGCACTATTTGAAGCGATTAAAACCTAATAACGATCACAAATCAGCAAAACACATAACAAATACAAAAAAAGCAATTAACAGAGACACAGAACTAAAAAAAACTTCAAATCAACCTGTTTAATTGCAAGAAGCTCGCCAGAATCAAGATTCATTCCCATATAAACCCTACCAAAAGCACCACAACCAATTAATTCCCCTTTCCTCCATCGAATCGATGGTATTTCTTCCTTTCTAGGAACAGGAAGACCAGGAGGAATCGGTTTATTGAAGATTCCCATTCTAGAGCTACGAATACTAGAATTAATCTTCCCAACGAGTCCACTAAAACCTCCGCCGCCATTTCCATCATCTCCGACCAAAGACGACCGGAAAACTAAAGATCGACGAACCGATCCAAGAATATCTTGCATCTTTAGATAAGGAAATTGAAGTGATTTCTTCGTAGATCAATGAAGATTTACTTCATCGTTGCTTCGTGATGTGTGTGGAGATGAAGAAAATTTCGAGGAGGAGGGAAAGAGAAAACTCGATCTGTTTTTCAAAAATTAAAAAGCGAATTAATTTTTTTTTTTTAATTATTAGTTCGTTAATGGGCTTTATTTGTAGGCCCATTAGTATAAACTGAATAAAGCCCACACGTGTCATAATAAACAGATGAATGTGTCGGTGGTTGAATTTTCAATATATTCACCAAACTCGCCGACAATAATAAATATTTTATTATTATGATATGCTTTAATTATTTTTGTCGGATATATATTTAATATTTTTTTAATTGAAAGTTCAAACATTTTTTTAAAAATGAATAATATATAGTTTATTTATCAGTTTAAAATATATATGAAAAAAAAACATTTTTTAATTGGCTCAAAAATAGTTTAGTACATATTCTTGGATTAACATACATATTTTAGTAAGTCGATAATCACTATATTTTTTTTTTTTATGATCCTGGTATCCGGAGCCTCGAAGGACTCTGACTAGTCCCAAAGCGTCCGCAGTCGCCAAGGGTATCCAGGAGGGCCACCGAAATTCACCCCATGTTAATTGACGGTGGCCGGAATTCGAACTCAGGTGGCGGAACTCACAGCTGTGAACCCTTTACCATCAGAACTAGAAGTCCCGGTTGATAATCACTATATCATCACCACTTAATTTTAATTGTGACTCTAATAATTTTAATATTTTCAACATTTTAGTAACAAAAATATTTAAAATTTTATCAACATATTTTGATTTAGTTTGAAATTTGGAATATACTTTTGGTTTTTGAATATTTTGATTTTTCAAACCAAAATATCATGAATTTATATTTTTATAGAATTAGTTGTGTTCAACCAAACACACTTTTTGTTATAATTAGATTGATAAAACTCTCATTTATAATCAATTTTTATAATAAAAGGATATATTCTTGCGTGATTTTCAAAAATACCACCAAAAAATTAAATATTTTCTAAAAATACTATATAATTCCAAAAGTTTCAAAAATATCACATTTTTCGAAAATATCACAATTTTTTTTTTTAATAACACAACATTTGAAATAGTGTTAAAACTTCAAATTTAAATAAAAAATCTGAAAACCAAACCCTACCGCCTTCAAAACTAAACCGTAAACTCTATTTAGTGAACAAAAATCCAAAATTGTAAATTTTAATCCCTTAAAATTCACTTTTTATGTTTATGGTATTTTTAGAACATTTGGGAGTGTGTGATATTTTTAGAACTTTGAAGAGTGTGTGGTATTTTTGAAATTTAGACTTCTTCTTATATTATTTGAAGGAATTCTTCTTTCTAATTTTTTTTGAAGAAATAAATTTCCGTAAAATAAAAATACATAAATAAATTTGTAACCACTTGAATAAATTTATTTTTCATATTAAACGGTTTATATTTGTAGTTGTGTCACCCATGTTGCTTTGTTACCAAATCAGAGTTCGACCCTGACGACTCGCACATTAAATGTATTTTCTCCTATTTATGGAGTTTGGGCTACTACACCGACCAGTTGTGACCCATAAATTAATGTGACAAACAAAACGATTTAATTTATAACATTTTTGGACATAGTAACTAGCATAAGCAAAAACAAGATTATTCTTAACAACAATAATACTCTAAAGAAACATACCATAACACAAACAAACAAAAAAGACATTTGACAACTCAAAATTCTCAATAAAAAAAGAAACAAAACCAGACCAGGGTTCGATTCTGGCCATTCGCATATTAAATGCATTTTTTTTATTTATAAAGTTTGAGCTACTGAACCGGGCAGTTGTGACCCATAAATTGATGTGACAAAAAAACGGTTTATGTTTGAGTTAAGATGAAATAAATTCATAACTTTTTTGGACATAGTAAGTAGCATAAGCAAAAACAAGATTATTCTTAACAACAATAATACTCTAAAGAAACATACCACAAGAAAAGCAAAGAAAAGACATTTGAAAACTCAAAATTTCTCAATAAAAAAAGAAACAAAACAAAAACATCAAACAATTAACAAAACCAAAACTCATCAAACTAAACCCATTTGACTCATCATCATCATGATCTTTTGAAGGTAAAGCATTAGAATAACTTCCTTCAGGTGTATTAGTAGTAAGAACAACAACAATCCAATCATCTTCTTGACCAATACCCATTCCTATAAACTTTGAATCATTTAAACTCATTGAATATTGTGATTTTGTGAAGTTTGTTAACACAAGAGATGAATCTAAACGAGGTACACAAGCTGGCATTATTGAACCATCTCTTGTATCTGAAACATTTAAATGACATTTAGCTAGAATTTGAGGGAAGTTTTGAAATTGTGGTTCAGTTCCAAGAACTGTTGATGAACCAGTTTCATTTGTACAAGGTTTGTTTTTGAATTGATCAGCTATTTCATCAGCTAAACATTCAGCATTTGTGTTTTTGTTTAATGTTGTTAGGTTTAATGATGTTCTGTAATTGTTGATTCCTGTGAATAGAAGATCATCTTCATCTACAAAAAAAAAAAACAAGAATAGTTTAGTATATAATCAAAGGTTAGATTTTTTAAAAACTAAAATATATATAGAGAGAGAGAAACCCTACATAATATCATAAATAAATATTTAAAATTTTTTAAAATATAAGATATGAGCAATAAAGAGAGAACAAGAATTAAAAATGATATTTTTTAAGAAGTAAAAAATGTATAGTTTGAATGTATAGTGATTAAGATCTACCAAGACAACTTATAATTTAAAAAATAAATTTATATGTATTTTGTCAAATTATTTTATATATAAAAACCGAGCCGAATTACAATTTGACGAAAACCCTAGTGTTTTAAATGAAACAAAGTTTAGAGTTTTAAAGGAAACAAAGTCGGCAAGACTTAAACCTCTAGAGACAACCAAACCAAAACAAAACCGATAAGACTTAAACTTTCAGAGACAACCAAATCAAAACAAAACCTTACAAACAAACTTAGCCAAAGCCACACCCAACTCCAAAAAGACTTTAGATCTAATACGGCGAGCAAACTATCAAACTCCGAGAGGTCGAAAGAAACATGATAGATTTATTAAATATGTTTTATTATTTAATTAGTATTAATATATATATATATATATATATATATATATAAAAAGACAGAAATCCTACATAATAACACAAAATAATTTTATATTATAAAGATATAAGATATTTTAAATTTGTAGTGTTTTAAAAAACATTTGAGCAAGAAAGAAAGAACTAGAATTAAAAATGATATTTTTAAGAACTCAAAAAAAAAAATATAAACTATAAATGTATAGTGATTAAGATCTATCTAAAAACTAAATTAATTTGTTTTAAAATTATAAATTAAAGGATCTAGCTAATAACTTTGATATGAAATGAACAACTAGATCCAAAAACTCTTACATAAACAAACAAAGAGAATCTCAAGAACATAGATATACTTTAACAAGAAAGAGAGAATATCAAGAACATAGATTTAGTTCATCAAGAAAATCAAGAAAGAGAGAGAAGAAGTTACCAGTGTCACTAAGGACAAGATGATTGAGGAAGAGAATAGTGATGGAGAGAAAAAGAAGAAAAGAAGAGAACTTGTGGATCGCCATTGAAATTGATTCAAGCTAAGAAGCTCTAAGATGATATGTTTGTATTTATTGATAATAAAGAGAGAGAGTGATAAATGATATGTTAAGTAGGTTTTACTCTTTAGAGTTGTTTGATTCTGTTGTGATTTTCTTGTCCACTCACTCGATTTTGACGTTGAGCCCACTATTTAAAGCATCTTTTAACGAATTATTAAGTTCAATGAAACTCCAAATCCATTCCTTTTAATACGACATCGTTTTGGTATGTGGATTTATTCTTTTACAAACCATATTAAAGCATGTTCAAGGGTGTTGTTTAAGAGTTGTTTAAATAGTTGCTTAGATATTTAAATGTGTATTATACTAATTAAATAAATCAAAAGCATGTATATTAGGTAAGGTTCGATGTTTAGTTTAAGGTTTTAAACATTTCTTAAGCACTCATACGTGTCAACTGCGTATTGGGTGTTTAAAAAAAATTGAAATTGTTTCGGGGTTTAATGCAAAAGGGCCAAACTTATTTTTGCCCTATTTTTCACATTCGGCGAGGCGACTCCAAAGGCGACCAATAGTAGATTCCGGCACTTCGCCGGTGAAATCGAAGGCGGAGATGACTATAAGCTATGAGGTTCCTCCGGTTTCATCTTCTATGACGAATAAGCATAAGATAATCAATTCATTTTGGGTATTAGGTAATCGATTAGTTTTTTTTATTTGTTGTACTAGTGTTGCGGTTATAGGTATAGTGCTTCTTGATTGTGTTGTTTCTGTGTATAATAGGGTGATTCGTGATAAATCTTCATTTGTGATGACTTTTGATTTCAAACCGAATTGATTGTTGTTCTTTGTTAAGTGTGATGACTTTTGAATCTGTTTAAGACTTTTCATTGTTGTTCTTTCTCAATGCTATTGGATTTTAATTTGTTTAATAGTTGTGATTGTTGTTTGTGATTGTCGATTTGAATTCATTTAACAATTGCAATTAGTTTTGCTTGATGTTCTTTGTTGATTGTTGATTTTCATAGTTTGTTGTTTGTTCTTTGCAGGTAACAAGGGAAGCTTCTTCTTCTTTGCCTCATCCTTGAACAAGTAAGTTTTAAATGCATGAGTAGAGTAGGCTAATAATGAATGCAAAATTAGTTGTAGTTGTAGTTATGTTTAGTGATAAATGGTTGATTAGATGTGTATCCGATTCAATTAATTTCACAGTTATATCATTTACACTCTTGCTAACCTAAAACACAAACTAAAACACTAACTAAAACACAAAGTAATCTCATGGATCCATATGTTCTTGAAACTATGGATCCTCCACATTGTTACCTCCCAAATGAGTGATGCTCCTAAAGCTATTGAAGAGAGAGTGAGAGCCGTAAAAAGAGGAGGAAGTGGTCTCCACAAGAAGACATTGTGCTTTGTAGCTCTTGTCTAAACACAAGCAAGGATGTTGTGATTTCCAATGAGCAAAAGCATGATGCCTTTTGGAAAAGGGTTGCGGCTTACTTCAATGCTTCCCCCAACCTAGTTGGATGTCAGGACAGAGAGGTAATACACTGCAAACATAGATGGCAAAGGATCAATGACAATGTGTGCAAATTTGTTGGTTGCCATGCCACTGCTTCCAGACAACAAAGCAATGGCCAAAATGATGATGATGTGATGAAGGTGGCCTTGGATATGTACTTCCAATATCACAAGGTGAAGTTTTCTCTTCAACACTACTGGATTGAACTCAGAAATGACCAAAAATGGTGTGCCTCTACAACTAGAAAAAGGGAACAAAGCTCAAAGAGAAGGAAGCTAGATCAATGCACAACTTCATCAAATCCAGAGGAAGTGAGACCAATGGGGGTGAAAGCAGCCAAAAAGAAAATACTTTCCAGCAAAGGAGAGAGTGTGGACGATGAGAGCAGTGTGAAGGTATTTGAGAAAATGTAGAGCATAAAGGAGAAAGACTTGGCTGCTAAGGAGAGGGTGTCAAAGGTGAGACTGCTAAAGAGTCTAATAGCCAAGAAAGATCCACTTTCTGATATGGAAATGGCTCTAAAGAGCAAGCTCATCAGTGAAATGCTTTGGCTTTAGTAAATTTTGGTTTTAAGTTTCTATTTAGTAGCCAAGTTTCTGTTTCTATTTAAGTTTATGTTTGTTGTTTTAATTATGTCTTTGTTTGTGTTTAAGAATGTGTTCATGTATGAATCTGAATCTGTTTATGTATGAAGTTTAAATGTGAAATGAATACGTTTCAGTTTAAGTTTGAATTATGTTTTTGTTTGTGTTTTAAGAATGTGTTTAAATTTCTGTCTTTGTTTGTGTTTAATTCAAACTTGATTTGAATCTTTTAATTGAATATGTTTTTGATTAATTGTTGTTTGAATATGTTTTTCTACAGAGAAGAAGAATACAGAGAAGAAGAGAAGCAGAGAAGAAGAATACATAGAATCAAAGAAGAAGAAGAAACAGTCACAGAAACAGAAGAAGCAATCACAGAAGATGTATGTTACATGATCATTGCCAAGTTAGAATGAGGATTGTAGGATTTAGAATTTTTAAAATGGGAATTGTACGATTTGAATGATGCTGGTAGGATTTGGAAATTTTTGAATGGAAATATGAATGTAGAATGATGGATTTTTCTTAAAAGACATGGTGTAAATGGTGGCCAACAAAAAAACTAGATGGAGTGAAAGAATATTATTTAGTGGAATAAAAATTTGTGAAAAAGTAGCAATTAATTATTCCACTGCAAAAAAAGTTTTGAGGAGGAACAAAAATGAGCGTAACACTACAATTTTTCACCAAAAATGTGGTTTTCATTTAATTTAGCTAGAAAAAATGACAAATGGTAGAATTTTAGAGAAATCCAACATAATTAACTGTTCCACCAAAAATTATTCCTCTAACACTAAAACCATTTACACCCAAAATATATTTAATTGCTTATTTAAACACCTTCATTAGAACACATATATTATTTTTTATAAACAAAAGTGCTTAAAATTAATTTTAAATACAAAAAAATACAAATACAAGTCAAACACCCCAATTAAGCATTCTCCAATGGGGAGATGCTCTTAGTTGCCATTTCTCTTATTATATTTTTGATTATATCTTTATCACATCTATTTTAACCCAAAAAATATAAGTTTAGCTTTTCTTCAAGTAGTATTGAACTTGAAGTTAGGCACATAAACTCGACAGTTAAAATTTGAAAACTAAGTAAGTTCTTAAATAACTCAAATCATTACAACACATCTATTATAAGTACCAAGATTTGATTCATAATAAAGTAAAATTTTCAAGAAAATCAAACTCACTTATTACTCCATAACTGCAACACCACCAACAGCTTTAATCTTTGTTATAATCTCATTAGCTTCTTCTTTTGTAACACCTTGTTTAAGCACAATTGGTACTTTCTCCACAAGCTCTTTAGCTTCTTTTAAACCCAAACTTGTAAAAGTTCTAACTTCTTTAATCACTTTAATCTTTGAAGCTGCTTCAAACTTCTCCAATTTCACATCGAAACTCGTCTTCTCTTTCTTCTCTTCTACTTTTCCCCCTCCAGTATCTTGTTTTGATCCTCCAATATTCATAATACCTTCTGTTGAAATCATTTGTTGTTTTGGTAGCTTGAGATGTTCATTGAGTGCAGGACCGATTAGTTTCCGTTCTTCTGGTGATAATGCGACTATTCGATCAGCTAACTCGAGAATTTTGTTTGAAGGTTCAGGTTTTGGACCATATGGATTGTAAACTGATGGGTATTTGTACTTCTTTGGTATCGGTTTCGATACAGAATCTTGCTGCAAGAACCTTACTTGTGTCGAACAGTTTACTTGGCGAGAACGAACGATTCTGATAAGTGAAGTAAGCTTCATGATGACTATATATCACTTTGCTTCTTACCAAAAGAGCAATTCATGTGACTGAAACAAAAAAACAGTTCTGATTCTCAAAATCTTCAGAGAATAGTGACAATAAACTCTCCTGTTAAGAGAAAATATAGGTCGTGTTCGTTTGTTAGTCGCTAGCGGCAGTGATTAGCAGCAACGATTAAAATTGTGTTTGTTTATCCAACGAAACTAGCGATTAAAAATTTTAGCCGTTTTCAAAATAGATTCAGCGACTGTTAATTGCTGCTGCTAGCGACTGGCAAACGAACATAACCAGCAACTGATAACAGCTGCAGCTAATCACTGCCGCTAGCAACCGGCAAACGAACAAGACCATAATCAACTTTAGCTTTTGGATTACTAAATGCTATTCATCAACACAATGTACAGATTCAGTCTATTCAAGAACAAATTTGCAGATCTATTTCATTAGATCAGAGAGGCAAAATGTCTCTAGAAGCAATCAGAGATTTCTAAAGATCGATTTCAGCGTCAATAAGCCAACTCTATGATTTGATATACCGATTCATATCAGATTCAATAGTCTAGGATGAAAAATGATTCACAATCTATAGTAAGAAAACAAAAACCCTAAAGATCAAAACCCTAGCAAATTTGTAAGTCACGAAATCAAACAATAGGATCCATTAATCATAGAGCTACGATTTGAATTTAAGATTTACGAAATGGAAGACGAAGATGAGAAAGTCGAGAAAAGGCTTACCTCCGGCGATGCGGTGAAGCGAACGGTTAGCTTCGCCGGCTCTGTGTTGATGATGATGCAGTGGAGACAAGAGAGGGTTTAGGGTGAATGTTTCACTATTTGGGCCTGAAAATTACATTTCTTTAAATGGGCTAAGCCCAATAAAAGCCTAACAATACAAATATTCCTAAGTGTTGGAATGATTAATTAATTGTTGTTGGCTTTGAAATTAACAAAAACATTTATCAATGAGGGTTGACAAATTTGTTGAGTTTAATCAAATTGTTATGAATTAAAGAATAAATTAAATGGAATAAAGGATTTTTTATACTAAATTTATTATTCAAATTAGATATAAAAAATTGAATAGAGTTATCAGAATCAACCAAAATAATAGTAATAGTTTTATATGTATATAGAACATAATTAGATATGTTAAAAGTCCATTTAAATATATTCAAAAGGTTTATCTTATTATTATTTGTCAATTTAACATTATTCAAACACAATCTTTTAAAGCATAATCGAATATAACTGTTTTTTTATAATCCAATTAACGAAAAACTGAAAAATCCAAACCGATATAAATTTTAATCCCGAATGAACCTATTTTTTATACTTGAATAATCCTAATTTATGTTATTTTTCATGTGATTTTTATTTTTTGGTAATTGTATATTTTTGATATATGTTATTCTTAGCAATCAACCAATTTTTTTACTGGTTCTATACATGACCGGCTTAATTTTAATGGCCGCAATCTAAATCCAATATATTTTATGTTTATACTTATTCATATTACTTTAACTGAGAAAAATGATTTTTTGTTTTGTTCAATGGCATTCAATATATATACTAGTCAAGATTAGTTACAACTTAAAAGGCTTTCAATTCATATTTCTTTACTTTATTTTTATACAGTTAAAAGGCAATTTAACTTTAATACATATTCAAATATATGATTATGTTGAAAAATATGAAATAAGTCATTATGGTATAAAATAATGAAAATTTGGAAAAAATAATAATAATATAAATAATAGTCAAAAGGCATTTTGTTCAAAATTACTTTGTTTGTATTTTGGTTGTTAAAAGATATTTAACTTTCACACTTATTCAAATTTGTGATTTTGTTGACAAAATATTAAATAACTCATTATGGTAGTCAAATACTGAGAATCTGTGAGAGTTATAAGTTTCATTACGAGACTAAAATATATATATATAAATAAGACTTCTTCAAGTTATGAAAAATTACATATCAAAAACATAGAAGAAAAGAACAATGGATTTCACAAAAAATTTAGTGATATTTTTCGTTGCAGTTATATTGGTTATTTCAATGTCTAATCATATCACTACAGGCTCAGGTATATATATTTAAAATTCTTATTAATGCTATTTTTATATATCATCAAAGCAATTTAAAATATCAATAGCATTAAAACATATTTCAATTGTTTTTAGAAAAAGGTATGTTACTATATGTTTCATAATATGTGTTTATGTGCAGAGATAAAACCAGTAAAAAACGCCACATGTATATTCGAGTGTGCTAAATACGGGGAAGATGCAGACTATAAATGTCATGTGGATTGTGCAACATCCGGGTTCAATAAGTCAGCTTGTGTCAAGGGATTATGTTGTTGCTCTAATTAATATTCTTAAGTTGTCTTCAATTATAAAAACAAATATTATGTTATTCGAAAATAACCGAATAAACAAAAAAAAAAACGAACCGAATAAATCGAAAACCCCCGAAAAAAACAGAAAAATAACCAAAACTTAACCGAACTTCAAAACCAAAAACCGAACCGAATAAACCGATTTCCGAACCGAAATGAACGAAATTTTATTCGGTTTAATTTGGCAGAAAATCCAAAAAATCGACCCGAATCAAACCGATTAAACCGAATTCTCAGCCCTACTTCAGAGATATCTCTTCCCAAAAAAACACACACACACACAACTTCTTAAGAGCCTCCAATTCAAGAAGAAGGTTTCAAGAAAGATATTCACTTCTTTGTCTCCACATAATAATAGTGTATGTGGCTAAATAGCCTAATACACTCACATGAACACTTCAGAGAGATACTCTTCTTCAAAAACACAACTTGTTTTAAGACCATCATGAATCCATAAAACAATCAGTAGCGTCTATAATCAGAACTAGAATAAGAGACTCCAATTCAACAAGAAGGTTTCAAGACCCACTCTAACTCTATGAAGTTATAAACAAGAAGTAAACAGTGAACAAGTCTATGGTGTTAAGTACTTACTATTTACTTTTTGGTTTTGCTCCATTTTTCTATGGAATTGTACCAATCCCATTGGAAGAAGAGAGCAATTAATCTTATCGGTCCTGCGGTTATAACTTCGAGAAAAGCAAGCCAAAATGATCTTTGAGGGGACATACCGGTTGTTGCAAGAGATAGTAAGAATCCTTCAAAGTTACATGAGACTGTGAATTTTCCTGCTTTGATTCCATTCATAGCTCTTTTGGCTACTTCTTCTGTTTTCATCGAACCGGAAGACGCAGCGATTATGGCTGTGACTTCAGGTCTACTCTTCTGTTCTGATAGAGCAAACAAGAACAGGTAAATAAACTCTCAATCAATATGAATCAAGAAACACAGAACATCATATCAATTTAGTGTTTTCACTTCATTCTCGGAGACCATAGAAAGCTCCAGACCATGTATCATGTGAACCAATTACGCAGAATCTTCATTCTAGACACTATCATATCCATTACTCAGTACTAAATACATCACTCTATTCGTTTCTCCTAACCAGCAATCTCATAATTAAGAAGAAAACGACATACTATGAGGTATGTTCTCATCAAATCAGTATCATGTGAAACAGTGACGCAGAAACTTCATTCTAAACACTATCATAGTCATTACTCAGTACTTAACTCGTCAGTGTATTCGTTTCTCCTAACCAGAAACTATTAAAGAAGAACATGACATACTACGAGTGATATTCTCATCAAATCAGTATCATGTGAACTAGTTACGCAGAAACTTCATTCTAGACACTATCATAGTCATTACTTAGTACTTAACACATCACTCTATTCGTTTCTCCAAACCAGCAATCTCATAACTAAGAAAAACATGACATACTACGAGTTATATTCTCATCAAATCAGTATCATGTGAACTAGTTACGCAGAAACTTCATTCTAGACACTATCATAGTCATTACTCAGTACTTAACACATCAGTCGATTCATTTCTTCTAACCGGCAATCCCATAACTAAGAAGAACACGACATACTGATACTAGATGCTTGATGAAGTGTATATACAATTTTATTCAATCCAGATAAGAACATAGCTTTGATCTCATACTAACAACTACATCAGAACTCAGATCATAACTAAGAAGAACATGACATACTACGAGTTCTATTCTCATCAAATCAGTATCATGTTAACCAGTGACGCAGAAACTTCATTCTAAACACTATCATAGTCATTGCTTAGTACTTAACTCATCCATCACTCTATCTATTTCTTCTAGCCGACAATCTCATAGCTTATAAGAACATAACATATACTGATACTACATGCTTGATGAAGTATATACAATGTTATTCAATCCAGATAAGCACATAGCTTTGTTTTCATACTAACAACTACATCAGAATCTCAGATCATAATAGTTTTATGACTCCAGATCTCCCAATCTTATGCTATTTTATTAATGTGGTACCATATACTCAATAATGAATCTCAAGACAAGATTTTAAGCTTCATGAGTATTTGATTTTACCTTCTTCAAACCCACGAGTATCAGTATCAGGAGGAAAAACAAGAGTAACATGAATATCATCAGCAATAACTTCTTGTTGTAGAGATTGTGCTAAACCTTGAAGCCCAAACTTGCTTGCTGAATATGCAGCATAACCATAAACACCTACCTGAAAAAATTCACACAACATTCTTCATCAAACCTTAATTACTCAAGAAATCCACAATGATTACATTCACACAAAGCTAAATCCATCAAATCCATAGATTCCTTATGAATCACAGGTGGAAATTACATTTCTCAAGAAATCCACAATGCTTACACTCACACTAAGCTAATTTCAACTATTTGATTCAATTAAATCCATAGATTCCTTAGAAATTTTGAGAGACGAACCTGACCAGCCTGAGATGATACTAGAGAGATTGAGCCAGGTCCACGACCTTTCCTAGCTTTCATGGAAGGTAAAGCAGCTTTAATCACATTGAAGCTTCCCACGAGATTGACATCAATAGTAAATTTCACATCCTCTGGACTTTGCTTTTCCAATTCCTTCGCTGTAAACACACCTTGATTCACAATCAACACATCGATTGGACCAGATTCGTCTATCGCCTTTGACACAGCATCGTAATCGCGAACGTCAGCTGAAAACGTAGCGACTTCTAAGCCAGTGGCGAGCTTAATGGATTTCTTAGCTTCCTCGAGCTTCTCTATAGATCGAGCGAGGATGGAGACTTGAGCTCCCTCGGAAGCGGCACGATGAGCAAGAGCAAGACCGATACCACTAGATCCACCGGTGATGAAGACGTGACGTGACTTTATAGGGATTTTGATTGGACGAGGACGTACAATTAGAGCTAAGATGGAGAGAAGTGAGAGTGGAACAAGTGGAATGAGGAAGAGAAGGAAGAGAGTGGAAATCGCCGCCATGGATGAGCTCGGCGATGTTAAGCTCCTCCGTCGACTGGTTTCGTTGGACAAAACAAAAACAAATACAAGTAAACCACTGAACCAAAAAACCCGGTTAATGATTTTCTTTCTAAACCGGCAGTTTATAGCTCCAATCAAAATGACAGATATTTGAAATTCGGAACAAACCAAAACAAAATAGGCAATTTTAAATCTAAACCAATATATGCAATTTTAATTCTAAACCAAAATTGAATCCAAATCGAACTAAAATTTAAAAAACGAAAAGAAATAAGTAATACAATTATATATAAAGAGATTTCATGAAGTACCACAAAAATAACTTTATGTTCCAAAAATATTACACACTCACAATTATTCTAAAGACACCATAAAAATGTTTTTCTTCTAAAAAATACTACAAACATAAAAATTGAATTTAAAGGGTTTATAATTTAAATAGTTAGATTTCGGTTCACTAAGTATAGTTTAGAGTTTAGTTTTGAATGTGATAAAGTTTAATTTTGGAGTTTAGACTTTAAATTTATAATTTTAAAGCTATTTTAAATTTATGGTATTTTAGAAAAAAAACACATTTGTGGTATTTTTGAAACAAATTAAAAATGTTTAGTATTTTTGGAATATATCTAATTTTTGTTGTATTTTTAATAATATTATATATATATATATATATATATATATTACATAGTATTAGTCAACAAAATTTTTATTTATTTTGAATATAATTTTTAGTCAAAAATCAAATAAAAACAAAAATACTATCAAAATCAAATAAAAAATTATCCAAAAAGTGACCGAAATCAAACTGAAATATTAGAAAATGAACCGAATTTGAACCAAATTTTAAAGGTATTTGAACATAACTCAAATAAAAATAACAAACTGTTATGTTTGAATTTATTTCATACACTGTAATAAGGCAATGAATGTTTGCTAGTTTTTGGTTTTTAGTTTTTGGTTTTTGATTTTAGTTT